>OX155957.1:4930223-5070675 GCA_944548615.1 Micropterix aruncella | reverse complement strand
TGAAGGAGCCTGGAGACTATGGAAATATACTGTCTCCTAAGCAGCGGGGGTGGATGTTGACCTGTCGTCAGCCTCTTGTTGAAAATAGTATAAAAAGCTATGAGCACGATGCGATATTCAGTGGTAGGTAAAATATCGCTAATATTGTTTATTAGCGATATTTAACTTACAACTAGATGGTGCAGCGGGCTCAATGCTTCTTAAACTTTTCTTTAATAGATAAGATTTACAAATTTGACTACAGAATAAAAAAATGTCCTTGGAAAAAGTTAAATTAAAAAATTCATCCACTATAAGGATGTTACTAATTATAAACTCATCCTGTATGTACACATGTACATACAACCATTTCCTGTAATTACATTATTGGATTCCCAGTTTCTCAAAACGAGAAAATCCGGTGCAAACTCGAATCCTAAATTTTGCTCGAAAACAAGACTTTCTCTGTTTACTTCCCTTCATACTTCTTGTGCACATGATGTTATCTTTTACACGGCTGCCCCGCAAATAAATTATTAGTTTAAAAAAAAACACTAAAAACACGCTTTGCGGCCAACTATACGACGACGCGGCCAACTAAACGCGCCAACTATACGACACCATTACTTGTAGTACTTTCCACGCACCATTATATCTACATCATTTGGTATGCGCACCATTACTTCGCACCAACCAAAGTTCATTCCAAGACTTTTCTAACAAGTCCAAACACGGCTATGATACGATGCTCCATCATGAAGTTCCAGTTCATATCTTCCGACTCCATCATCAGATTAGTTCGACAGTACCATATTATTGTATTGTCATCAGAACTACATACAGCTGCCAATTTTCATGACGCTACGATCCTTGGAAGATGGTTAAATTAGTTACATTAGATTCCATTACATAGTTAGTTACATACAGGTCAACCTAATAAAAGCGTGTTAAAAAGAAGCGTAATGCGTTTAGGATACTATGTGTGTTTTCCGTTTCTTTATTCCATGCTTATCAAACGGTTAAACTGATTACGAAGTGTGTGGTATTGTTAAAATCGTTATGTCATATGATACCTTAATTGTCTAAAATTCAGGTAAGCTGCTTGCATGTCCAAATGTCAATAAATTAATATAAATATATCGTTATTAGTGTCAAATGAAAGGTCTGATTGAGTACATTCCGGAAATATACATTTATCTATATGGATAATTATATAAACCACAAATATTTCATAAAAAAACGTAATAAAAATAATAATAATTACAATAGTTCTAATAAGTATAATTATAATTTTGGATTCTTTTCAATATATTTACTTATTTGGAAATGTAAAAATAAGGTTTGATAATTTTTGAACAGACAACGTATACTTTTCGTATCTACACTACACTATTATCTACCTACTCTAGGGAAAGAAATATCACCTTAGTCAATGTAGTTAGTCACTGACACATATAAATCATAATAATACATAATAAAAAATATTGTATGAAAAAACACTCACTGATGTTGTCGAATGAACTTCGGGAAAATACGCCATTTTGACAAATTGAACACTGTTTTTTTTATGTGTTATATACGAGGGCGCCCGGAACTATATGATAAATAACGGGCGCGTTAAGATTATCAATGCGTTATCGAGCGACGGAAGCAAATATTAAATATTACAATGTACTCGCGTAATAGAAGCGTGCCTTTAGATAGCGGTTGTAGCCGTTGTGGTCTCCTTATAAACCTGCTTTCTGCACACTACGTCGTGTCGTACGATCGTGCGCAAAACAAAGTTCGGCCGTCACACGGCGTGTGCAAACATCGCTCACCTGCTCGTACGAGCGGGCGACGGGCGTGCGCAGCACTTCCCTAGGAGGTATTCGCGTGCGGTGTTCTTTCATAGGATTCCGTACCAGAGCGTAAAATAGGAACCTTATTTTTTTATTTATTTATTGAAGCCCATACAATATTGCAATTTAATTACATAACAAAAAGATTTCCATAGCCTAATAATTATTAATTAAACTTTTTCTTTTATCTTTCTCAAGGGAACTTTCCCAGTTCCCTGCCAGTTTATAACGTGTGATTGGGGATCATATTCTACGTTATTCCAAAACAAAAAACAAGAGCGCCATCGCATTTATCCAAAACGCGAAAAAAACCATAGGAGGTTAGGTGATGACCAACAAATAAAAAAAACAACCACAGGGTCGGGGAAAGAATTTGGTTTGGCACTAAATTTGGCAAAACGGAGAATAAACCTTCGCAAATTTAAAACAAAACTACAAATTGACGAGTTATAAAAACAAAGGTCCTTTATTTGCCGTATTTCCTTTCGTCAATCTCCTCTTCTGATTAATGTGACATGCTGTAAGTTCAATGGAATATCCAGGCGAGAAGAATCCGGGCACGGTTGGCCGATTCGTGAGGTTTATTTACATTGAGAAATAAAAGGTAACACAGCAAAACCCACGCAAAAAATAAGACCTCGTTCACATTACTCAAAAACGCCGCACTTCTAGTGCACTAAACTTCGCGGATCACTTGGGTCTTCACCGTGTTCTCTGTCTCCGCGCCATCGCGGAACAAAATGTTCTCTCCTCCAGTGGCAAGGAAAAGTGTTGTAAAAGCGCTAATAAAAAAATAGAGATGGATACGAAAATATCCATTTTGACCCCACTGAGACGATTGGGACCATTTCCAGACTGAATGCTGTCTGTAAGCTGTGTATGTGTGTCTGTGTGTATTCCTCCACGACAGCGCCCAAACGTTTCAGCCGATTGATCTGAAATTTGGCATGCAGGCATCATTTGGTCTTGGCAAGAGTTGGAAAGATTGTGATTGAAATCGGTCCACCAGAGAACGCGCGCTAGTCATATTTCAGTCACGAAATATTGGACTTAGAGACTTGAAATTCGGTACACAGATGCGTCGTAGGGCCGAAACAATGTTGTGAAAACAACAATTTTGGTTGAAGGCGTAAAAAAATATCGCCGTATTTCAGAAAATACTACATCATATTGCCAAATAGCCATTTTAACACCACGGAAATACTAAAATATACTAAATTTGGTGTAATATTCACTTGATAAAATCACAATCGGGGGAGGAGGGGGGGGGGGCGCTGGCGGGCGGAGGGTTATGGGAGGGCAATTGATGGGAATGGGGGGGGGGGGGCGCTGGGGGAGGGGTTCTGCTTGCGGGGAAAGTCTTGAGGTGACACAACCGATATTTTTAAATTTAATATTGGATAGGTTAAATGTAATAAGAATAAAAGGTAGTTACTTGAAGAGACAGAAAAAACACAACACAGTATGTTAATTTAAATATTCATAAATATACTTACATATTAGAATAATACATACAGAAAAAATGTACATTAAATACAGAAAAAAAAATGTACTTAAATATACCTAATATGATATTTAAATATAAAATGTATTATCATACAGTACAGATAATACTCCTACATAAATGTACATGCAAAATATAGCTCTACTATTTAGAGTTTATAAGTATTTGGGATAAAATGTTCAAATGTTATTTCAAATTAAGGTAATATTTTATTTTAATCAAAATTTACCTTTCTAACAAAGTAATAAATTGTATCACTTACATAAAATTGGGATTTCTGCTATTTGTAATGTAAACTTCGTTTACGCAAAAAAGGGTATACTATAATATTTTTTCCAAAAAATAGCGAACTGATTAAGAGTGGTTTCATCGTTACTAGTAGTCGTTATTTGGAAAAAAATATTACATTCTTTGTAAAAAATGACCAAATTGTTACAGGTGAAAGATTTGAAGCGAGAATCAAGAAATTGGACAAAGTACAGAAGTTTTTAAAAATAAATCATTGAGGTCAAACAATATATTATTATCATAGAGATTTGTCTACCCTTATTTTTATAAATATATTGTTCCTACAAAATGTAAGAAAGTCCTCAACTGTTAGAGACCAAAATGTCGTACTTTGCGACGTATAGAAACAAAATATCTCACCTCTTAAGTATTACATATGTTTTATTACAATTATTTTTTCACAAATACTGCTAGACTTTGGTCAAATTTTGAAATCTCCTCACCTTAATTTTTTCAACATTTTTGTACTGGGAATGTAATAGTTTTTTCGACATAACGACTATCATTGTTGATGCAGCTACTCTTTATCATATCATTTATTTATTTCAGTATAGGAAAATGAATATTTTCTTTGAAAAGAGGTTTTAGTAAAAATAGCAGTTTGGTTTTTATTTGGGCCGCGGCGTATCATCGTGTTTATTCATCATTTTATCAGTTTTACTTCATGTAGTTAGAATAGTATGAATTAGGTTTTAGGTACTATATCTATGTACAAGTTTCTGGGCTTATGAAATTATCGCTAAAAATATCAAACCGAAAAGTTATGTAATATAGTTTTTTAAATATAAATTAAAATTTATTACCATACAAGATTACAAAAAGTAACTTATCATAGATTAATATTTATCATAAATGTGTAGAAGTGATAAAAACGATAAGATAACGTTTTTTATTAAAAATGATTGATTAATATATTTACATGCGTAAACAAGCGGGTCCCAGTAAGCCGTTTGAAAGAGAAAAAACCGACTAAAAATAAAACCGGTCAAGTGCGAGCGTGAAGGAATATTGTCAAATAAGCTCGTTTACACGAACTAATTTCCGAATTTAGTTCACGAAGAAACGCAATCGAGCCCACTGTTGAGAGATATCGCTTCAGTAAATATCACGAGAAAATTGCCACTGGTTTTGTAAAACAAGCCACAGAACCGACTACCGACAATTACACTTCCTACTGATATTTTAAAAAAAACAATGTAATTGCTGAATCCTACCAACATCAATTTATACAAGAAAATCAGGTGAAATAAGGGAATTAATTTTAAAACTTGTGCGATATGTAAATGACAAGTCAAATTTGGCATCGTTTGATAATGGCGAAAATATAGAGTATGAAATGTATTGTAGTAAACATAGTAGAGTAAGACAACGTAGAATATATACGTATATGTAAAAACATAAAGTATACTAAGAATGAATACAACTAGTTGGTTAAATATGAACATGATCTAGTGCCATCACATCAATCACGTTTTAGAAAGCGTCATGGAACTAACACTGCATTGGTGTCAGTAGTTGACGATCTATTAGCAGGTATCGATAATGGCCATTTATCAATATTTGTTTATCAGATTATTCTAAGGCGTTTGACACTCGTGGCGAAGGTTGACGGATGCAGCAGGAATATCGGCAGCAGGGTTGATCCGAACGGCATAGGGTATACTCATTTATTGTTTCCAGAACTCTACAGCGTAGTCCAGTAAAATTAGGGTTTCACCTCGGAATGAGAGATAATAAGCTGGAAACTTGTGTACACCTTCATTATGGCGTTCTATAAGTTGTCTCAAAAGTCTCATAAAATCTCGTATCTGCGTCGTCAGTTATTCAAGGTCAAAGGTCACAAAAATCGGGTTTTCGCGATTATATAGGTTTCTATAGCTCCAATGGTGTTAACACTTATCATAAAAATGACAGAGTATAAATTTGCGACAAATTTTGTATGAAACATTTTTTTATGCGCTCAACCGTTTTTGAGATAGAGGGCGGAGAGCGCGCAGCGCTCAGCCATATATACTGTAATTCAAGATCAACTGTGAAACTCGATGAATAATGCCCTGAATAAAATTATTAAATAATTAAATTATGATTAACAATGAATAATTTGTATTATTTATTACTTTTCTACTTAAAGGCTATTTTAAATAAATAATTATATATTATTAAGATATATAATAAGTATTTTATTTAATGAGTTTTTAATAACACAAAGTAGGTAGGTAAGTACTAATAAATTAATATATTAGATATATGTAAAATGTTATTAAATACAATGGTTTAGCTAATAAATAATACAAAGTATTCATTGCTAATGATATTTAAATAATTTAATAACTTTATATAGAGTATTATTCACCGAGATTCACAGTTGACCTTGGCATTACAGTATGTATGGCTGAGCGCTGCGTGCTCTCCGCCCTCCGCCCTCTATTTCAAAAACGGTTGAGCGAATGAAAAAATGTTTGATGCAAAATTTGTCGCAAATCGTATGCTCTACATTTTTAATAATAGATGTTAACATCATTTTAGCTATAGAAACCTAGATAATCGCGAAAAACCAATTTTTGTGACCTTTGACCTTGAATAACTTTCGACGCAGACACGAGATTTCATGAGACTTTTGAGGCAACTTATCAAACGCTGAAATAAAGGTGTATATGAGTTTCCAGCTTATTATCTCTCATTCCGAGATTTACCCCCTTTTTTTGCTTAAGTGACTGCACTAAGCGAGCGAGGCGGTTTTTTGAACGAGTTTAGAAAATGGAATTTCGCGGGGGCAACGGGTGTGCGAATGCACGGATGACGACATGTTATTGTGGCGAATCATCGAACGAGTTTACGTAACATATGTGATTAGAGACATTATTTTTATCCTCAAATCGCGGAAAGGCGCATTTAAAAGACTGAATGACAGAAACATTTCTAGATAAAGAAAATATCGCTGAAATAGAATTAATGATATTATTGCTTTGTTAGATTACTTAATTGGCACTCTATTACCGAATTTGTAATTCCAGAGATTAATAATGATGTTTTCGCTTACGGGATACCTATTTCAATGTAATATTTAATCTCAATTAGATCACATAAACTTTAACTTAAAATAATAGATTCATCACCTTTATTCATTATTGGGTTTAGAAAATCTACCTTAAACAATATTAATAACCTTTAGAATAAAGTAAGTTTATTTCAGCGGATACTATTATGGATTTGTGTATGTTCTTGTTAATTGGGTATGTATTATATAATTTCCGAACAAATATATATTTTATTTCAGAGCCTTTATTTAATTATATGACCACGAAAAATACAGCCATTTTTAGTTAAATGTGCACTTAATATTCATAAATCTATCAAAATGTATATATAAAGCCAAGTTTAAACACTGTAAGTAACATAACTACTATTATTAAAAATCGGCTATCGTAGGTAACCACCAGACTTTCCTGGAAAGTAGACTAACTCCCTTACCCCCCACCCCTTCCCCACCTCTCCCCTCCCTTGCCACCCTCCTCCACCGTTAGTGAATGTGTTCGATTTAAAATCGCGAAAATATTTTATCGCGAAATTTAGTCTTTTTAGTAGTATTTCGTACTATATTTGTGTATTTTCCGTGGTATTAAAAGGGTATTTTTCAAATAATATGATGTAATATTTTCTGAAATATGGCAGAGTTTAAAAAATATTTGTGTCTCTAGTATAAGAGATATTCCAACAAAATTTCACAATGTGGTTTCGGTTCAAAAAGGCCTCTGTGTACCGTTTTTTTATGTCTCTAGGTCCAATGTTTCGAGATTGAAGTACGACGAGCGCGCCCTTCTGGTGGACCGATTTTAACCATAACCTCTTTTCAACCTTTGCCATGACCAAATTATGCTTGCATGTCTAATTTCAGCTCAATTATATATTTGAAATATTCTTCTTCTTCCGATGTTCTTCTTCTTTCATGGGTTCCTCTCCCGCTTAATCTAGGGTAATTTAAAAGATACCCAAGTTTTCATGATGTATAAAGATTCGGACGAAAATATTTTTCTTCTTCCTATTTCCTTCTTCTTCAGTGGGTTTCTATCCCGCCTTATCTAGAGTGCTTTAATAGATACCCCAGTACTCAGGATGTATAAGGTTTGAGACCTAAATGTTCCCCTTTTTCCGATATTCTACTTCTTCCGTAAGTTCCTATCCCGCTTTATCAAGAGTGCTTAAATAGTTACCGAAGTACTCAGGATATATAGTATATAAAGTTTCGGACGAACATTTGCTATCGGGGAAGGGGGGGGGGGGGGGGTATTCAGATGAAACAGTCCTTGGCTACTTGCTGGGAAAGTCTTGGGGTGACAAAACCGATTTTTTAACCCTTCTACGCCGGCGACATTCAGGAGGCGCTGATTGCCCGCCGTTATCCGCCAAACTAATAGCAATATATTTGGCCATCAAAAATAACGTTTATAATGAATGGTTTTTTATAAAAAGGTCTGATTGATTATAAAATTCCACTAATTTAAGCAATGATAACAATAATAACATTACAGTACAGAAATAATACGTAGATATAGAATGCCATCTATTATTCTATCTGGACATTAAAGTGTATAATTATTACGTATTGAAACCAAATTAAAATTTACATATTTATGTAAATAATATTAAAATAATAAGAGTTTTGATTTAAAATTCGTTTTTTGCTATATTTTTGTTTTATTTCAAAATAGGATGCCGCTATACTGCCATAACACGAACGTCGCCATATTGAATATAGGAGAAGATCAGTTAATGGTTGGAACTATGAGTGCTATCTACACGTTGCTCTTCGTATTCGTCGCTCAAATCCAAAGCTAAAATTCTATAGATCGTAGAAATCTCTACATACTAAATAAAAAGTTTTTATTTCTCCTAAGAGTCATAAACAAAAAGCCTCCTCGGTACAGTTCAAATCAGCTCTTTGCGGAGTTTAAGGTTTTGGATATCTGCCAGCTATTTATTAAGCAGTGCCTTGTAAGCTTTCACAAAACTAAAGAGTACAGAGCAAGAAGTCAACAAATGTACTTAACGAGAAATGCTGAAAAGGAATTTTTCACAATTCCAAAAGTAAAAAGCACATTTGCCCGAAGACAATGTTTTTTTATCGCCCCGAAAGTTTACAACTCACTATGTGAAACCACAAAAAACGTGAAAAATTATGTAACTTTTAAAGGTAAAGTAAAAAACTGGCTTATAGATATTGGGCGTTCAAAAACTAAAGATCTTATTAATACTGTAAGGTGAATATTAAAAAAAATATGTATTTGTAAAATTGTGCAATATTACATATCATTTTCTTATACATATATATTAGAATGTAATGTTTATTCATATATTTGTATATATTATTACTTATTTTCCACTTAAATTTATTGAATATAATGTAAAGTTTACTTTATTTTAGTCCATAATTGCATACGTATTTTTTTTCTACTTTAAATTTTACTTTAATTCGTGTAAACAACACATTTGTTAGATTTAGAAATACTTGATAATTGATCACCTTCGTCAGTTCTCGAGTTACAAAAATACAGTTGGTATAACACAGCACAGCCAGAGACAGACCTTCTAGGTCTAGTTGGTTGTGCGATTTCACCTCATTCGGATATGCTAGCATATTTATATGCATAGAGCTATGTTTTTCGCTATAGTAATGTTTGTTCTTAATTATTCCTCATGTACAACAGTATGCATGTGCTTGTATTTTTTTCTTGTACGTTATAAATAAAATAAATAAATAAATAAATAATACTTTTTGAGATTTTTTTTTAGAAAAAAATATATAGATGTTTTATCAATATAACCTAATATGAAAAGCTTCGCAGGATAATAATAAAGAGCAATGCGGTGACTTCTATTTTATTTTAAAAATACGTGTGGCACTCGGGGACTGCCGCGGTAAAGCTGTTGCATGGCATTTTTAACAACTTATGCAATTATAATTATTTATTTATTTTATTTATTTTCTTTTTTCTCATATCAGATAACTGCGCTCTATCGGAAAACGTTGAAATTATTCCGAGTCATTTGCTACCGCAGCCGCAATTTAAACGTCTTCCGATAGAGCGCCGCGCACGAATTTTTGTTCGATAAAGCAAAAAAACGGATTATTCGAAAAAAATCGTAGATAAAAAGATACATTTTTAAATTATCTTTAAAATGATGCAGGTTTCATAATAATATGCCAGATAGTATTTGCGTAGTAGTCGTTTTTGTGTTCGGTTAGACCTAATTTCACAAATTAATTACACAATGTAATATAAACAATATCTAAAATATTCAAAGCTAAGAATATTAGGAAAATGTTCTTGTTTAACATATATTTTTTTCGAATCGTAAGCACTACTCGTTTGGACGTAACTATCAGTTTAAAATCATTAATTTTCGTTAAGAAATTTCTTCATTCGGTCGCCGCGCTGGCAGGCCCGCGATAAAAGCTATGCAATAGCTTAAAAATAATAATAAATACAATTATTTGTAAATAAAACGATTTTCTAACGGCTTTTTTTATTTTGATTTTTATTTAAAATATCGACTGCGTAGACTTAGTAAAGTAAAGATCAAAGTTGGGATTCAGACTACATAACGAATTAAATGAACTATTATGAACGATAAAAAATTTGTCTATTAAATATACAAAAATAATGTGGTCGTAAAAATAGAAGGTTCTATTATTTCCCCGAATTCGATAACTATTGATTTCACATCTCTTTTAAAATAAATAAAAGAATTAAAAGGCCTATACCTACGATTTTAAATATATTTACCAAATTTAAAACTAAATGCCAATTTTCCCCATTATTAGCGAAATACTAATCTAATTTGTACAAAAGTATGTATTTAGCGAAATCAATAAATATATTTTTTTTTGGTTTAAATATTTACAGTTGAATAAGACACGCTTTTGAGTTAATCTAAAGGTAAATGTTCGTGGATCCAAGTTCTAGGTCCGTTTTCTGCGAAGTCTCCAGCCGCGTGGTCTGTGCCTCGGAGGACCCATTTAGTTGTGAGGAGACCTTCGACGCCGACTGGTCCTCGAGCGTGGATCCTAGCTGTAGATATACCAACCTGTAATGAAAGCAAGTCAATGTTAGTTGATTTTAGTAAATATTAGCTTACTCTCTAATCCTTTCCAATTTCCAATTTATTTACAAAATATATTAAAAATAATAAAAGCAATAGTGCCGTCAACGAATGTGAACTATTTATAATTATTTAGTATTTATAATTATTTTTATTACGGGTTTTTAAGGAAATATTTGTGGTGCATGTGTTTGTCCATAATATGGATATATTTATATTTCCGGGATGTACTCAATCAGACCATTCATTTGACACTAAACACGATATATGTATTTATGTTAATTTATTGACATTTGGACATTTGGGCATTTAGACAACTACTTACTTGATGTTTGGTTAGTTAAGTTACCGTTCGATACTCGTGATGACATAACGATTCTGACAATATCACACACTTCTAAATCGGTTTAAGCGTTTAGAAGTTATTGTGGATTAAAGAAACGGAAAACATACATGGAATGACCTGAACACATTGCACTCTTTTTTTAATAAATAAATATAGGCAAGTATGAAGTAAAGGAAATATAAATATTTAAATAACAACTAAATATATCAAAATGAATAAAAAACACCACTGCCATTACAAAAATCGAACTTCTGTATTTATCATTATATTTATTATGGTTTTTATGAAATATTTGTTGTTCCATATAGATATATACGTACTTTCTAAGGGTACTCAATCAGACCTTTCATTTGAAATTAAAGACGATATATTTATGGCAATTTATTGACATTTGGAGATTTAGACAATTATTTACTTCATATTTGGTAAGTTAAGGTACGCTATGACACTCGAGATGACAACAATTCTAACAATACCATGGCACACACTTCTAAATCGGCTCAAGCGTTAAGAAGTTATGATGGAATAAAGAAACGGAAAACATAGATGAATAAACCCTGAATATATTACCCTTCTTTTTTCTTGGGCATTCGTGTAAAAAAGGTACACTTTCTTCAAAGGTAAGTGACAGGTTTTCGTAAAACATAACTCTATTTTATTCTAACGGATCGTAATACAAATATATATACTATTCGAATTAGCCTAGGGAAGGCAGTCATAATATGTTTATCATATGTAAGGCAATTATCGCATTCATATATGTAAGTTAGTTACTCTTTAAAAAAATAAGGTTTTAAGTCAGAAAAAAAATATTGTCTAGTTGACATGACAAAAATATGACAAGAGGACGCGGCGCAGTTGTGACGACGGTCACAACCGCGAGGGACAGTGAGAGCGCATATATATACCTACATAAAGCACAGTATTGTTATATTGTGCATGAAGTGTGTTTGAAAAAGAAGGAAGGCCCTACACCACTAACCTCTATTAATAAGGGCGGGTGGATGTTGATGTGGAAGCTGTGTGTGAGTTATAACGAAATTCTTTTTTTTATTGTAAGGCCCATGTATGCCATTATGTATGGAATATATCATCCTTCAAAGGACCGCCTCGGCTTCGCACGGTGGCACGGATCCGAGAGGTCCAATTTTCAATGACTGCCGTATAGATCCGGCTAAATTTGAGCGATGGCCTGGGAATGTTGACTTTGAAGGCATCGGTCGATTGCGGTTTATTGAAATAGACCTGTGACTTCAGAAAACCCACAAAAAAATGTCTAACTTGGTCAAATCGCACGATATTGGTGGCCAATTCACTTCACCTCTGCCAGAAATAACCATGCATAACAACTTTCAATAATAAAGTTTCAACGTGCTGTTCAATCGTATAACTTGCCATGGTGATTTGGCATCAGTAACTGAGTTGACAGATTTCACAGACACCGCCCAAAAAACACGGCCGCCACAGACTTTCAACATTACCCCGCCCTTGTTGTTAAACCCTGTACTAATATGCTAGACTGGCTATAAACCATCGATATATTAGCTAGATATGCCCTCACATACAAACAAGTCCACTATTCTTTGCTCGTAAATCATGTGACAGAGAGAGCAATACATTGAATATGCGAGAGAATAGCGAGCCGATATTCTTCTCGGCAGCTCTCACACCGGAAACGGTCGGCTGTCTGCCAGCGGACTGCGACCAACACGACTAAAAGCCGGTTTTCAGTAGCGGTTTTGAAGGGGTTATTTTCGAGCGCAAACGGCTTATATAGGGGATCATATATCGATGCTATAAACGTAGTCCAAATAAGGAAAAAATTGATTTTCGCCAATTTGGCACTGTTACAGTATGACAAAATAACTTCATAAAACTTCGATAGATTATCATGTATATACCTATCATTGTTTTTATCGATTTATTTATACGGGGTTACACAACTGACCTACCATCACGCCGAAAGAATTTTAATCAGTGTCGATAACTGAACGTTTGCTATCGGAAGTTATAGGGTATAAATATATACGTATTGAAAAATAAGCAAATTTGGATATGCCTGTTACTTATGCCCGAATATGTTACGCAGGTATGCCTGTTCTTGGATCAAATATGGAAAAGCTTCATTGGGTAATAGTACTGATTCTTGCAAAATCACCATCTTACGGTATAACAATGTGTAATAATGATTACTAATATTCCACAAATATCCAAACAGAAACCCCATTTGAAAATTTTAGACTCGTAGAATTTTAGACATTTTATTATATAACTTTTAACGAAAATACGAAAATAACAAACATCAGGACGATGATATAGTTTGCATAGTGCACATCTCATGTTCTTCAGTCACAATTTCGTGTAGAACTACTTGAAAATCTGTAAGTGTTTGCTTTAATATTGTGTAAATTTGACAATGTGTATGTATCGGTGGCGACTTCTATATATTATTCTGCGCTGTCTAAATTAAAGAGCTATTGGCAGAGGAAATATCGGTAAGTATATTTGACAAGAAACTTGAACTTGCACTTACCTCAGCTCCGAGACCGAATCTAAAGCCATCAGCGAAACGAGAACTGGAGTTATGGAAGACACAAGCGCTGTCTACTTGTTTCAGGAAGTTGTTTGCTGATTTATCTGCAAAATAAATATACGAATGATAATAAATTATATACTCGTACAACAAGGTGAAAACACCACGCGGTGAACATGGGAAAATTTTTATTTAAATCACGAAGGGACTACAGAATAGTCAATAAGACAATAATAGACGGGCCCGGTGGCGTACTAGTTAGGTCGCCTGATCATACATTGTAAGTTTCCGGGTTCGTTTCTGGGCTGGGTCACCATTTTCGCTTGGATATAATTAACGGAACTGACAAGACACACGTACACACATGTTACACACTCATATCTTCTTCTTCTTCATCATCAGCGCGCATTCGCCCACCGTTGGGCATACGCCTCTCCAATCACTCTCCATCCGGATCGGTTGTCCGTTTCCCTCATCCAGACAGGTCCAGCTGTCTCCTTGATGTCATAAAGTTGTACTGTTCGTCATGATTGGAGGTATTTAGCCCGATACCCGCCACGTCGGCCACACGTCTTGGCGAGCTCCATACTTTCAGGAAAATATTTCCATTTCCTAGGCTTGTGGCAACCTGGCCGGGTTGCTTAACCGCCGAATTACACTATATTCAGTAAATTTATTATTTAATTATTATTTATTGTTGAGAAAATTTCAAAATATATGTTGACACTTAGAATTTAAATTTCGAATCCCATATACATACAAGCAATTCATAGTAGGGTTGGTTGTAAGATATTGTCGTATGATAATAAAGCCACCCATTGTGATTTGCAATAAAGAGTAGAAAAGAAACCAAATCAGACAAACCAAGGGTGGCACCTGTCAAACAATTAAGACACTTTCAGTAAGATCATATAGCTTTAAAAGAACTAAATCATTCAAGGTAATAAGAGGAGGCGAGATAACCCCAAACTCTTAACATTTAGAAGGTAAGATAATCGTTTATACAAGCAACCAGTTTGGATAACTATAAAAACTATTAAAGACTGAAAGGAACAATATAGGGCTCATTGTCAATAAAACAAAAATCAATCAGTCCTTTATTTAAAAAAAAAATACGTGTGGCACTCGGGGACTGCCACGGTAAAGCTATTGTATAGCATTTTTAACAACTTATGCAATTATAATTATTTATTTATTTTATTTTTTCTGATATCAGATAACTGCGCTCTATCGGAAAACGTTGAAATTATTCCGAATCATTTGCGGCTGCGGAAGCAAATGATTCGGAATAATTTAAACGTCTTTCGATAGAGCGCCGCGCACGAATTTTTTATTCAATAAAGCAAAAAAACCGAATTATTCGAAAAAAATCGTAGATAAAAAGATAGATAATTAAATTATCTTTAAAATGGTGCAGGTGTCATAATAATACGCCAGATAGTATTTGCGTAGTAGTCGTTTTTGTGTTCGGTTAGACCTAATTTCACAAATTAATTACACTATGTAATATAAACAAAATCTAAAATATTCAAAGCTAAGAATATTAGGAAAATGTTCTTGTTTAACATATATTTTTTTCGAATCGTAAGCAGTACTCGTTTAGACGTAATTATCAGTTTAAAATCATTAATTTTCGTAAAGAAATTTCTTCATTCGGTCGCCGCGCTGGCCTAGGCCCGCGATAAAAGCTATGCAATAGCTTAAAACACAATGGTTGCTTTTTAGCAATAAAAACATTTGAACAGGTGTATTTTAGATGGAGAATAAATCAATGAAAAAATAAACTCCTAGAGATAGATAATATCAGGATGTCTATACAATGATCGTTGGGATGCAGGAGATTCGCTGCAGAATGTTTGTTTATTGTTCAACACAATTCATAGATCAAATATAGTGTTTTGTTTACATGTACATCTTATAAAATTGGGTACTAATGTTCCACCAGGTGTTTTATTTAATATCTACATTTATCTACATAATGAAAACAATAACTTATACTTAGTATAAGTAGATACATTAGTAGTCAAAAATAGACCCAAGAAATATCTCTGGCTTAAATTTTAACCTATCTGAGATATTGAACCAATGTCATCCGCCGAACATAGGTACGCGATTACTCCATCAAGTTATCTCCATTATGTTATCTAACAAAAATGTAGTTTCAGCAAAATCGTTCGTGAAGACGAAAGTCGAAAACGGACTGGAAAGCAAGCTGAGATGCGCACACTGAGAAAAAATATTGAATTTATTCCTACAATGCCATTTTGTTATTACGGTTTTTTACAGAATAATGTTGTTTCAATCGTAAGTTTGTTGAATTACAAGAAATTTTGTTGAAATTCCATTACTCTATTATATGTTTCATCATGCTCCATACGGGTAATACGAAAATAGCGGTATAATTTAGCTTCAACATGATTCTTGTATCTGACTATAACCTTACGTACGTAATAACATGCTGTCATGGTAAAAGTAAGATCTCGTTGTGCACCGTAATGAATGTGCGGTGAGGTTACTATGCCCGTGACATGGTAACTCCACCGCTATGCGTTATATTGATATATACATACGGACCACAGTTCATGTTATATACGTTATCCGTTCTGAAACATGCGTATTTACGTGTATTATAGCGTTATATATTCTTAGCACACCGTCATAAAACGATGTAAGCTTTAGTATTCTGATGATATATGCAATGAAAACTACCAGAATCTGCAAATATTATACATGGAAAAATCCTAGCAAATGATTTCCGAATCACAGAAGCACATCCCGGCCTAAGAACTTGCGTCAGTTGTTTGATCAGTATAGAAATTCTCTATTTAGATACGCTAATATTGATGACCAATGTTCGTAAAGCTCATGAACGATTACGTGAACAGTTTAATGAGGAGTTTGATACTGAAATACGATCAGCTACAAGTCATATTATTCATACTGATTACAGATTTAACAACTCACCATTTTCAGTGACGATGACATCAGTGTGAGAACTGCCGAACGAGTGTATGTGTGCAACAGCGCCTTCTAGGCTATCAACAACTTCTATGCAGCATTCCAGAGCGCCGTATTCGTGCTTCATCGACGAGGCAGGCGGAGGTCCAAAAGTCAGAGTCTTGGACAGCTTAGGTCCAGCGTTTATCTTCACACCTTCCGCCTGTAGCATTTCGCAGACATCGTTGAAGAAAGTACCATGTAGGAGATCTTCGTGTATTAAGAGTGTTTCCATGGCGTTGCAGGCCGCCGGGTAATCGCATTTGGAGTCTCTGATGATTTTCATCGCTTTGGCCACATCGGCATCTTTATCTACGTATACGTGGCATACACCTTCAGCGTGGCCGAGTACTGGAATATGCTGAGATTGCTTCTGAATGTTGCGGACCAAATCGGACGATCCTCTCGGAATAATGAGGTCAATGTGTTGTTCCATCGATAGTAAGTCGCTGATTTCTTCCCTTGTTGAAACGAGTGATATAGCATTTGCAGCACCGACTGTAGACAGGGCCTCCTTCACCAGTTCCATTAGTGCCTTATTCGAGTGAGCGGCTTCCTTTCCACCTTTAAGTAATAGCCCATTTCCTGATGCTATCGACAGAGCAGCCACTTGAGGAAGCGAATCTGGCCTAGATTCGAAGATCACAAGTAGCACTCCAATCGGTACAGTAATCTGCGTCAATTCTAGATTATCAGCTAATTTGGTTCTTCTGAGTACTCTTCCGACGTTCTGATGACTTGAATCGGCGATCTGTTTGAGGCCCACTGCTAAGCTCCTTAATTTTGATTGGTTGAGCGAAAGGCGAGACAGTAAAACTTGAGAGAGGCCTGAATCTGTGGCTTCTTGCAAATCTTTGGCGTTCGCTTCGAGGATTTCTGATTGCCTAGAGATGAGGAGTTCTGCTAGGGTGTGGACTGCCGAGGCGCGTTCTGCTGGAGTTAGCTGCTGTAGCACTCTGCTTCCGGTGCGGGCTAGAAAAAAAACACTTAAGTTAGTGGTTTAGTCTAGAATATTACTACATATGTGCCATTGAAATTTTCCAGAGCTGGCCACTTACAAAAGCCATTTTTAAAAAATAATTGCATTTGAACAAAAAAGTCTTTGGCTGTATAATACAGTTTGTTTTGTCTAAATGTTATTTGTTTTGGCAGCTAATGGTTTTTGTGCAGTTGGGCCACTGTGACTTGCTAGTTTTCTTGGGACAGCTCAACCCACGGCTCAATTCCCATCCAGTAGCCTTCTCGAAGAGGGTCGAATTTGGACAGGACTGTTTCCCTGTCACTATGTATAAGCGAAACAGACAGGCATGTGACCCATCATGAGGTTCCGGTACCCTTAGACATATAAATGCACCCTTAGATACAATCAATACTACTCGAGAAAGCTGCTCGCTGTGGATACCACACAATTTGACTGCAATGTCGTTTCGTGCATTGCCATGCTTACCAGATTCAACGACAATTTATAGCTGGTTTGCACAGTTCTAAAGCTTCTGTGTCAATCTCAGTGACGAATTTCATGAAGCTCGTCCGTCCACCACTGTCAACAAGGAAAACATCGATGCTGTGCGCCGTACGATCGAAAGAGACATGCATGTGACCTACCGTGTGATTCGGACATCCTAAAGCATATTCATGACTCAGGTACCATCAATCCTACACAAAAATTTGGCTTTGAGGAAGATGTGCTCGCCACACAATTTGACTGAAACTCTAAAAACGCGCCATTTCGTTCAATGCCATGCTTCAACGAAGGCAAATTCAACGAAGGCACGTCAAATTTAGTGTGGAACACAGTAACATTTGACGATACATGGATTTACAGAGACGATCCAGAAATAAAGCAGCAATCGACTATTTGGGTCTTTCAAGATAAGCCAAACCCAACCGAAGTGGCGCGCGTGCGAAGTGCCTCGAAGCGGATGATCTTTCTTTTTTATGGAAATCTATACATGTGGCCATTGTTACTTTGGGAATCATCGTGCCCTGAATGCCGGGGAGCTAACGGGCCCATGATGAGGTGGCCACGAAGACCCATGTGTTCAGGGTCGGTCACACTCACGGGTCAACACCTATCCGATGGCCTCCACGCATGGGGTGCAAACCTGGGTAGGACACTGGGTCAACCAGTCTCCCCTGGGAATCAAACCTCTGGCGCTCCTGGACGGTCTGCGCACCGAGCGGCGCAAGCCAATCGATTGTGCTCTCCGACTAACAGTCGGGGGAGTCTGGGAACTGTATTGTTTCCTATAGAGCGGGGGTGGTTGCCTACCTTACGGCGACTGCTCTTGAAATGACCATTGGCCATCCGATCCCGGTTCAGAGTCGGGCAAAGGACGCCTTGGTCCGCGATAGATTTGGTGTACACCGTTTCACCGCTTCGTAAGGGAGAGGACCGCGCAAGCGACCTCGAACTCGGAACCAATCGAGAGACCGGAGAAATCTGGTCACAATTGGAAGCAAGGGCGCGAGTGTCGGCCCGCCAGGTAACATTACTGGCTATCTCGCGGTAAAGGCGTTGGTCTCTTGCGGGTTGTGGCGTAGCTAGATGTCGGATTTGTAATGTCCAAAGTCTTCTACGCTCACTGCACGGTCGATAGAACGATGAATCGTTAATACGTCCTGCGGTGACGGGTTCGCCCGTTGTGGTTGACATCTCAATATGCCCTGAATGCCGATTGGTATACGACGATTTAATTGCAGAAAGTTTTAAACGAACTCCGTAAAAGCAACCGTAAACAGTGCATCGTCTTGCACTATGCAGTCGAATTTTTGAGTCAACGATTTTTATCGCCAGAAGAGGCTGTCGATAAATATGAAAAACATGTTTTCACGTTCAATGGTTTATACATATGATAAAATGTTGTAACGCTCACGGAGAATATTTTGCGACACAATAAATGAATTTTTTCAAATGAATTTCTCATTAATTACGAAGAAAGTATTATATTTATGTTTCCGGATGTCCCAGGTTTATATACGGGAGTCTGAATACTGGAAGTAGTGGCGTTTGTCGGGAATGTGGATTTGAAATCTTTCAAAAAACTAATAAGAAATTATCCAGAAATGGAGTAGGTACCTACTCACACGCCGCCGTGACCTATCATGTGACCCATCTAAATGATATTGATATTTTAAATAATTTCATAAGCACGTATAAATATTCCGTAAATCAAATCCTAGCCAAAACAGTGAACTGACTATTTTTAGCTATTTTACTTACAATTGATAGTATTATTTACGCTTACACTCCACACCGACGTACTGAACATACGCACACACACACACACACACACACAATCTAAACTCAAGTCTTTTATATCGTAATAAAATTTTTGGTATTTTACTTTTATTTAATTTAATATAATTTCTGTAATTTCATTGAAATCAGGAAACAGGACCCTAGGTCATTCCTACGGGAAATAGGCCCGCAGGCCAGAGTCCTACCTGGGCTCGCATTTCTTTTTGGAGGCTGCCGGATAGGTGTTAACCTGTGAGTTTAGCCGACGCTAACACATATGTCTTAGTGGCCTAACAGCAACAAACTCTTATTTTTATAAGTCACAAGGTTACATTGCTAAATATATTCCGTTTTTTCAAAATATCCCGCCCACTGTAGCGATTCCTTTTTTTAAAAGAAATGAGGTCTCTTTAATATGCTTACCATTTTCAGCTAGCACGTCGACTGACACAGATCCTCCAACAGTAAGAGTATCAGTGAAGAAAGTGCCAACCTTCCTGCCGCTGATGATAGTCTTGATGGATTTATCCAGCATACCATTGCAGATCACCACGGTTACCCCACGATCCATCGCCCAGGTCGCAGCATTCACTTTGGAGTCCATTCCACCAGTTCCAACCTTTAAATTAATAGAACTGTTACTATTCTTATCAAATTGTATCGCAAATAAACCGTTTTTAATTTTTTGTATGTTTAAAACCGTGACCAATTTGGGTATATTCTCGAATGGATTTTTCAGTCCACCAACTTAGGGATCATTTTCGATGATAAGCTTAG
Source organism: Micropterix aruncella (assembly GCA_944548615.1). NCBI lineage: Eukaryota > Metazoa > Arthropoda > Insecta > Lepidoptera > Micropterigidae > Micropterix > Micropterix aruncella. The sequence continues at coordinate 5,050,068 of OX155957.1, read as the reverse complement.
TTTCAATTCGAATTTATAGCAATAATGGACGTGATACGTCATTAGAAAGGTATTAAAAAGTTATGGTTAAAAAATAAAAAAGAAATATTTTTCACCGCTTTTGGGTGTTATACGTGATTATACAAGGATAAAGGTATTCAATGATTTTAAAAATAAACACCCTTATAAAAACAAAAGCACGATTTATTATGAAAAAATAAATCAGTTTTTAGAACAATAATAATATCAACAATAATAAAATCAATAATAATATCCATTTTGGACATAATGTATATTCTTTGCATTTTGCTCACAATGGTTTTAATTTCATTTTACACAATATAATGGGTATTCCATAATGAACCATATGTAATCCATATGTAAATGTAAATGTAAATGTAAATATAAATTTATATACATTTTGCCGTAGGCAACCCGAGCTAATCGCCATTCATTTGAGGGGTTAACTATTTTTTATTATTAGGTAGGCACATATTAATTATACCTTGACTATTTTTATTTACAATATAATCACTAAGACATTTTATTTTACTTTTTGACAACCGGCACTTTTTTTTGTTATTTTTGACATTACATTTATTAATTTTATACTAAAAAAACTTATTTTTATCGGTATTTTAAAGAATAATTTACTCTGTGTTTTTAATCTGGTAAACTAAATGGTGAGACTCGATTTTATTCTACAATAATACCTTCTTCATTCTTACGAGTAACCTTTTACGTTTTGATTAGTAGTAGAAGAATTTGATCATTAAAAAAGAATTCAATGATATCACGGCCAAATGTAATACTACTGTCTATACAACTATGTATTAGTTTTTAAGACAATAAACAATTTGATTTGATTTGATTTGAACCAGAGTTAATATATATATATATATATATATATATATATATATATATATATATATATATATATATATATATATATATATATATATATATATATATATATATATATATATATATATATATATATATATATATATATATATATATATATATATATATATATATATATATATATATATATATATATATATATATATATATATATATATATATATATATATATATATATATATATATATATATATATATATATATATATATATATATATATATATATATATATATATATATATATATATATATATATATATATATATATATATATATATATATATATATATATATATATATATATATATATATATATATATATATATATATATATATATATTTAATATACGATTTAATAGCTCGTTAATAACAAACTCAGCCTAATTGTATCATATTTTAAATGTTGGTAGCATTCGAAATTTGAATTATTTCGATATGTCACCTTCATTTATGTCACGGCTTTGCCGAAGTGATCAATTTGTTTAATTTTTGATTTTTTCGCTTTAATTCGTCTCAATTGGAGGCATTTTGTGTTGCAAAAGGAATAGCTTGATTTTTGAGATACATGGATGAATAGTGATCGTTAGTCGACTGCAAAAGGACATTTAAACTTACATTGCACCGTCGAAAGTCGTGCACATCCGTAAGTATATCTCATTCAAATATTAGCATTTCCCGATCCAAGCTGGGATTTCCTTCGCTGCTTTTTAAGTAGCTTTCACTAATTTTATTTTAAATAAAACCATCATCCTATAAACGGATTACTTTACAAAACTTATCAAATATAAATATATATATATATATATATATATATATATATATATATATATATATATATATATATATATATATATATATATATATATATATATATATATATATATATATATATATATATATATATATATATATATATATATATATATATATATATATTTTCTTCATATTTTTTTCCCAAAGCGAGTTGAGATTTCACTCCATAAAAAAAGTTGTAGAACATATAAAAGTTCTACAACAGTCATCGTAATTGGTATCTAGACTAAAAACTCCCGTCCTCCTTTTAGATGATATTTGAAGGATCACGAAGCCGTTTACGGATTACCGCCTTATTGTGCTCCTATTTACCTCTTTAGTTAGAAGTAAACAAGAGTACGCATGCGTAATAACGAATCCTGGTCCTTTGAGATAGCTACCCTAAGGTAAGTACAATAACTAAAATTGGTTACATTGCTTGAAATTACATAAGTCAAACTAGTATAAGATACCACCGTAAATGTGTGCACCTAACAGTTATTCAATCGAAACGTAATTTATATGGAAGTTTACATATAGGGTTATAATATGCCGCAGGGTTGCCTAGTAAAATCTTGTCTAGTACACAAAAAAAAAGAAAGAAATTTGCAATATATAATACAAATTGCACCTATTTGTTTGGAAGATAAATGAAGAGTTATCATAAAGACACCGATCTAAAGAGCTGGAAAAAATAGATTGCCACTCCTCAACCTGTCACAACCCCTGGGTTGCCAGGTGCAAAGAGGTTATTTTTTACGAACAATGCACTTATCATATATTCACTTGATTTTTACACCAAATTGAAGCTACTGTCTTTCTCAACGCGGAGTAATAGGGTTGCCTGCGTAAAACCTGTCATATATTGGGGTTGCCAGCGTTTTAATTGAGTTAACGAGCAAGAAGGACTGTGCGCGCTACTCCGTGCAATAGACAAGGAAGCATGCATTTTTAGGCCGAGAGTGCCGTTGTGCCGTTAGCCTTGTGTTTTTTTTTACCGGGACCCATTTTTATACGCCACTGCTCACTGCGAGCGAGACACATATGGCACGGCCACTCACGGGATATAAATACATGCATCCTTGTCTTTTGCACGGAGTAGCGCGCACAGTCCTTTTTGCTCGCAACCTCAATTAAAACGCATTGTGACAGAATTTACGCAGGCAACCCTATTCCTCCTCGTTGAGGAAGGCAGTAGCTTTAATTTGGTGCAAAAACAAGTGAATATATGATAGATGCATTAGATTACCTATTTTTTCCAGCTCTTTAGATCGGTGTCTTTACGATAACACGTTGGAATTTAAATAAAGTGCAATTTGTATTATATTTTGCATTTTTTTTTCTTTTTTGCGTGCACTAGTGACAAGATTTTGATAGGCAACCCTGCGGCATATTATGGCCCTATGTGTCAACATTCATTTAAATCTCATTTCGATTTGAATTTTTGAAGGTGTAAAATGGAATTATCATGAACATGAATAAAATGAAATTCTATAAGATAGACAGAATACATTGGCATCTCCAAAGAAATGTAAAATTTTACCTTATACAAAATAACAATCAGAGAGGCTTATCCTGCATCTTTAAACTCCTCAAAATATTAATTTCATACCTTTGATTTTTGTCCAAATTGAATGCTATTCTTGTCGTCTCTGGTGTAGGTCTGCATAAGACGTGCACCGTCCTCCCAGGGCGGTTTGTTGTAGATGCCATCAACGTCTGACATCAAGATGAGAAGGTCAGAGTTGATTTCTGATGCCAACATAGCTGCTAAGCTGTCGTTGTCCTTAATGCTGATACCCTGCTCAGAATAATATAGAAATAGGTCAGGTATATAAGTACATGGCGTTCATTTTACAGACAGAGGCAAAAAATCGATTATTTATTGCCTTTGTGGAGAGTAAGATAAAGCAGTCGGCTGTATATATCTGCAGTATCAAATTTATTGGAACATTGCCGAAAAGATCGTAGATATATTACTTTTCTTAAACATAACCACTTAACACGTTCTCTGTCATAGAAGAAATATGGCAAAATCTATAAAAACTTTTTGTAATGTGGCAATGTGGCAATGTTTGGAGCTACGAGTGCCGTCCACACTTTGCGTTACGAGTAAAATCCTAGCTGTCGAATCATAGTATGACTTTGAGTAATCTAATAAGCTATGTAATTGGTTAGATTATAATATGACTTAACTTACTTGTAAAAAAAAAATAACGAAACGATGTAAATGAACAAAAAGTTTCACATAAATCTTGGAACATGCTTTGAGTATAATTATTTATAAGATCTGTACCTCGAGCTGCAATTATAAATTTCTAGTGAAACGCTAAGCTAATATCTTTATAATGTAAGGAATGCCCGGGGGCTAAGAGAAGCAAAAGTTGAGGGGATAAAGTGGCGCAAAAGTAGCGACAGAAGATGAATTTAAGATGAGAGACGAAAGCCGCAATCGACCAGCCTCCTTTGACTGCGCTGACAATCTCTTCGCCGAGCTTAGCCCGGAGAATGGGGAAGGATTTAATAATGAGTTGACATTGTAGAATTTAAGATTGGAAGGATAGTCCCTTGAATTTATTAAAATGTCGTCCTAATTCAAAGCAGATGTATGTATTTAGTGTATTTAGGAAAAATGTATTTATGAACAAGTAAATATATTAAAATGAATAATAATACGACTACCGTTACAAAAAGTGATTTACTCTATTTATATTTTTTTTTCTACGGTGTTTTATGAAATATTTGTGGTTTATATATTCATCCATAAACATACATTTATATTTTCGAAATGTACTCAATCAGACCTTTCATTTGACACTAAACACGATATATTTTTTGTTAATTTATTGGCATTTGGACATTTGAACATTTAGACAACTACTTACTTAATATTTAGAAAGTTAATGGTATAGTTATGGTTCATATAGGGAATGATTTCAATATGTTTTAACAAGTAAATATATTAAAATTATTAAAAAATAGGACTGTCGTTACAAAAAGTGATGCTGTATTTATGATATAATTATTTTTATTACGTTTTTTTTAAGGAAATATTAGTGATTTATGTATTTATCCACTATATATATATATATATATATATATATATATATATATATATATATATATATATATATATATATATATATATATATATATATATATATATATATATATATATATATATATATATATATATATATATATATATATATATATATATACATTTATATATTCGGAATGTACTTTATCAGACCTTTCATTTGACGCTAAACACGATATATTTATGTCAATTTGGAGATTCGGACATTTATTCAAATATTTAATTGATATTTGGATAATTACGGTACTATATGATACCGGGATGACATAGCGATTCTAACAATATCACGCATTTCTAAATCGGTTAAAGCGTTTAGAAGTTATGGTTGAATAAAAACGGAAAACATACATAAATGAACCCTGAACACATTATACTCCTTTTTTGTTGGGCAGTCGTGTAAATATCATGCTTCTTCCACGGAATATTTTTAGTAACTGTCCGATACGGGCTTTGGGGCATTCCAGATTACCGTACTAGTTTTATTTCCAGTATATCCGCGTAAGTCTGTAATCAAGTGGTCCCCGCGCCGCCGGGACCGCGCGACGCTACTGCTCTCCATCTTTCTCCGAGTAACACTGACAGGGCTGTCTAATATAGGTCCATACCTTATTTACCAACATTTTGGTACAAAATTACCAAGTCTTTTAAAAATTATCGATGTAGTTGTGTCATTTTGATAGGAGTGGGTCTGCCTCTACTGTAGAACTGTCGTGGACAGGTGAAAGTTTTGGAGGTGTTTTTCCCTGCTTCTTCGAGTTTGATTTTTCCCTTTCAAAAATATTGAAATTCCCCAAAAAATGTTGGATGACGAATAGTCTCCGGTCGCAATTCCTAAATTTTTGCGACTATGTACTGTCAATTGTGTGGCCGTGCATTATCGTGCAGAAGCAGTGGCAAATATCGACTGACCAGCTTCCTCTTTTTGACCACGAGCGTCCCTATAATTGTTTTCAGTTCTTAACGAGTACAACTTTTTGTTTGGACACAGGACCTATATTCAAAAATTATACGAATTTTCAACTTTTCCATGATTACACGCACAAAAATATCCGAGCAATAATAAATGACGGAAAGACAAATGAATAACTGATTTTGGGTAACCCATATATGCTCAGTGATTCGAAAACGGAACAAGAAGTAATACTTTTGTAAAAGCATCGGAAATCCTTTGTAAGTTCAGTAAAATCCAAAAAAACTGCGATCTACCGCAAGAGTATGGAAATATCCCCATTAACAACGAAGTTTCAGCAGAATTTACACTTTTGATTGAAATAGTAAACAGTGCAAGTTGTGTTCGCGTCGTGCAAAATCATGTCGTCTCCCAAAAAAAGTAAGTAATTATAGTCGAGTAAAGCTTTCTACAAGTGTCATAGTTTTGTAGCAAACTTTTGTAAATTATGGACCTATTCGTGTTTTTAGAATTAGTTAATAGTAACTTATAAATACCTATAATGTCCATGTTTCGAAAATGATACGCCAGGCAAATAAAGATCGAAGACTTGTACTAAATCTCTTTTTTTGTAATTTAAGCGGATTAGGCACTTAACTAAAATATCTAGTTTACATAAAAATATATACTAAAAGAAGTCAAAACCTACTTACGGACCTATCAACATAAAAATACCTGAAAATAACCAAAATCAAAATACCAAAATAGTTCTGGGTATATATGGGTTAATGAATAGCATGGCTTTGGATTAAAAAATAATATCTCAAACCAGAAATATCCAAAATGTTCAATGTTTATTCAGAGAAAACGAATTTACCGCGTGAAATTTGTAGGACCCGACGTTTCGGTGACGTTGCACCCGCCGTTGTCTAGGGTAGACTGAAGAGCTGTCAGTCCGTTGTTTTGCGGGTAGGTCGCAAACCGCTGCCGCCACTGCGTAGGTTATAACGGTGGTGGGGGGCCGGGCTCGGAGCGCGGGAATTTTTAAAATCGGCAGTGGCGGCAGCGGTTTGCGGCCTACCCGCAAAACAACGGACTGATGGCTCTTCAGTCTACCCTAGACAACGGCGGCTGCAACGTCACCGAAACGTCGGGTCCTACAAATTTCACGCGGTAAATTCGTTTTCTATCCTATTTATAATGTCAAACAACCGCGATAGTCTTCGATTTTATATTATTCAGAGAAGTTGAAAAAAGCCAGTGTTAAATATCCCCAATTACATATTTAAGGATCTAATATATAACAGAGATTAGAAAGCTATCAGCATTGATTATACAATGTATTAGATTGCTCATTGACATAGTACGCTTTGACAGCTACGATTTTACTACGAAACACAACGGGTTGATGGCACTCCAACGGGTAGATGGATTGTTCCAAATATTTTATTTATTTTTTTAAATTTTTTATTTATTTTTATTTTTCAGAAAACTTAAAGCGTTTTATACTTAATACTAACACATAATATATACATCTAAGGCCAATTAAAAGTTTTCACAATTAAATTAAATCTATTGTTACAGCGCAATGAGCAATGAAACAAATGCAGGTTTAAGTAAGGGGAAAGGGATAGGGAAGCCATATTATGAGTTATGTAGATGTATGATATATGATGATATATAACGTACATACATATATACATACATACACGTGCACAAACAATAAATTAATATAAATAATACGATACGGTAATAATAAAATGTAAAAATATAGTTAATATACATATATATATATATATATAATATACATCACAATGTATTTATAATGTTAATATACATATGAACTTTTATAGAGAATATTATACTGACTAGAAAGCATTGTTATAGTGTAGTGGCGATTGCCACAGCCTACGTACCCAACGGACGAAGAAATACCAATCAAACCCGAAGGCTGTTTATCGTATTTCTAATTTCTTCGAAGCAAGTATTTGAAGATAAATTAAAAATATCCAAACATTGAAAGTTGAGGTTATATGATCGAAGTGCTCTATAAAATAAATATGAATTAAACTTCTCTTATGTGGAATATGGCGGCGTTCGTGGAATGGCAGTATGGCGTCGCAGTAGATGGCGCCCTACTTACGCTTATACGGTATCCTATCTCGAAATAAAATAATAATATAACCCCAAACTACATAAATTTTCAAATCGTCGCTCTTATTATTTGAACATTATAGACTTAAAAATGTATTTTTTTAAATTTGAAATATAGGTTTTAATACCTATTAATTATGAAACAATGTTCAGATAGACTAATAGATAGCATTCTATCCTTCCGTTTTATTTCTGTGATGTAAACAGCCTATATGGAAATTCGATAGATGGCATTAATAGCTGAATGTGTTTATTGTTATCATTAATTGTTAAATTATTGGCCTTTATAAAAAACCAATTTATTATTAACAATGTTATAATAGTTGGCAAAATAAATTGATATTACTTTCGCCGGACAATGCTATCAGCGGCACCTGCATGTCGCCGGCGTAGAAGGTATTGCTAAAACGTGCTTTGGCATTGAGAAATCTAATACCCTATACAGGGTGAGTTTTTATTAACCGGCGTCCTTGAGTGGGGTGAATCAGTACGAGCAAGTAACAACAACGCTAAAAAATGTTTATTTTTAATTAATTTTTTTGAAAAATAGTTAAAAAACTTTGAGGACGATGCGCCATCTAGCGGTAGGTAAAATAGCGTTTTTTTCTTTTATTAGCGATAATTTACCTACTGGTCGATAGAGCAGCGCGCTCAAACTCTTGTCGAACTTTTATTTAATACTCAAGTACTTCAAATTTTGAATGAAAAAAAAATATTTTTTATTTTGGTAAAAAACTTTGTTTTTCTAAAATATTTCATCAAAAGTTGGTTACTTGCTCGTACTATTTCCCCCCTTGAAGGATGCCGGTTAATTAAAAGTCATCCTGTATAATCGATGCTGTCATGTAGCTGGTCTTATCTGCGCTGCACAGGTTTTGATCATTGGTATTCGGCAGAGGACTATTAATTGTATCTTGTTGCCTTTCAGATTCTAATACTAAAAAACCTATTCAGTTTTTCTTCGACGATAAGACTAGGCAGTTTGTAAATATTATTATTCATCTCGTCATTGTAATGGAAACACAAAGTAAAAGCTTACCCTTTTGGAACCAGAGCGTCCGACTTCGGCATCATCTTCGATGAACATGGGAGGGCTGACTGCATCGTTGGTGTTGACGATGGGCACGATATTTAAGGATATCAGCTCAGTTAACGTAGAGAAGAGATGCTTGCGCGTCTGCTCGTTGTAAAAGTCGGGTTTCGTAACAAGGACCTAGTTAAATAATTAAACAATTACAACATCAGTAAATAAAAGAAGAATTGACGATCTATTTTTAAGTAATGTATAGTTTTACCTGAGCAATTTTGACACCGTACTGTGAGAACATAGCATCGTAGAGTGACATAAGACCTGATTGTCCAACTGCTGCAGCTGCTCTTGGTTCAAGAACACTTCTAGCATCCTGCAACATAGAAACATAATATTATGTCCTTCTATTATCGAGGTTGGTATTTTTTATATTTTATTATTGTTTAGGATTGTATAGGATATATATTGTCGCATTTTTTACGGTTTTCTTAGTCTCCGACGGCTTCAAAGATATCTCCCCATTGTTAATAAATAAATGATTGTGTCCACACTCTTAACGCCAATACTAGACTACGGTGATGTTTGTTATATAGATGCCAGTGAGGTTATTTTGAATAACCTGGAGCGTCTTCAAAATATCTTCCCAAGGTATGTTTTTAACTTGCGAAAGTTCGACCATGTTAGCTGCTTTAGTGAGCAACTTCATTGTAGTGATGGGCGTGATTCTCAATTTTAAATCACGCAACAATCACGTTACTGGTATTTTTTCACGCGTGATAATAACTGCTACTCGTGATTTTCGTGATTGTACTGAAATGTACTGTGAAACGTTAAGTAACAAAGTTTCGTCAATGTGATAACTGATAACAGAAACACGCATTATATTTGCTTAATATTTATTAGTAATTAGAAGAATTAGCGTTCAGAAAGATTATCTCTCTTGCTCTTTTGGTGCTAAGCCGAGTTCGTCTTTCTGAAATAATGTTATTTTATTGCTTTAACAAATCATGAGCAAACTCATTTACACGAACGATTACGACACGAGCGATAACAGTGTCCAAATTCATGCGACAACAGTGTCCAAATTCACGTTACGTACGAAATGAACGCGCCACTCATCAGTCATCGTCCAGCGGCAGCCGGCGCGGGCGTTCGCCCAGAACGAACGGCAAATCACTGATCCACTGATCGCCGATCACATAAAGAATGAACGAAACCAAATGAACGGTTCAATTAGGCGCTCACCGATCATCGTTCAGTGGCGCGCCGCGCGGTCGTTCGACGGCGTTCAGTGAGAACGGACCAATCACTGATCATATAATCACGCGTGATCGGTCGCGTCGTAGCGGCGCCGAGTGATGGCAACGCGGTGCTGTTCGTAGCCGTGATTCAAATAGCATGTTCTTTCAAATTCTCGTAACGCGTTCTTCGTGATTGCAAATATCACACGTTATTGTTATTGCTATTCGTGATCACACCCATCACTACTTCATTGGCTTCCTATTCACGATCGAAGAAATTTGCATACGCTGTCGCTATTCTACAACATACTCAATAACCCCACTTCACCCTCATATCCCAAGAAGAAATTCCACCCTTTGGGAGGCCATGGTCTTCCACTTTGATAAGGCCGGGATATTTTATATGGTCTGATTATTTTATATGATCTTATATTTGTACTTTTTGTTTTTAAATGCATGGCGTAGCTTTAATTTGATTATTTAACATTTTACTGACAATTTGAATATTACGATGAATAATTTTACTGCGTATCTTTTCGAATTACAGACTACTTACAATACTAGGCTTCTATTTTGATTATTTAAATTTATAGTTTGGAATGTATGTTCAGTAAGGAGACTTACTACCTAACTCAATTATTTTGACACGTTCAAGAGCGGTTTTTAGCCGTCAATTGGACACGACGAAATTGTAATGTAAATCTAATAACACACTCGCCATTCCTATACATCATTCTTCTGTTTACATGCACTCTTTTACGGTCCATTCTGATCGTTTATGGAATCAGCCCCCTCACTCTATCAGGCGTGCACCTTCATTGCATACTTTCAAAAAGTTGTTGAAGAAACATTTATTTTTACACAGCCACTAACCAAATACCTCATCTTGTCCTCTCCTTTATCCTTCCCTGGGCAACCTTAGCATAAGTTGAAGGGCTGAAATTCTAAAGGGTCTAAGTGCCAAAAAGTTAAAGTCGAGATATAACAAAAAAACTGAATAAAACAAACATTTTGTCGAAATTATTATTTATTTCAATTGAAATACAAAGAAAATTATATTCTTAGTCATGAGACTCCGCCGCCAACCTCTCACACCAACAAATATTTAAAGAAAAAGTATTAAAGTTCCAAAGTCCTGAAATGTCCTATGTAGGTAACTGAATAATAATAAAAAGGGTCTAAGTGACATGACAACAGTCCTTTAAAATGTGTATTATCAAGCTTCTGTTTTATTGATCAAATCATCATAAAGTGGTTGGTGTTCAGCAGGTATATACGGCATCATCTGTTTTAGGTCAATTAGTTTTTCTTTTGATATGTTATTCTTGGCAGGCAATATTGGAAGTACCATATCCTTCAGTTGAGAGGGCATTTTTCCCTTTTTAAAAATGTTGATGGTGTCCCAAGGTATAGGATCATTGAAAGATTGCATTAAATCAACATATGGTAGCCGGTTTTTCTGGATTCTTATCCATGACACAGTTGATATTTTCAATTTTGTTGTATTCAGGAACTCCGTGGAGGCTTCATTGAGGTCTTTAAAATCATGTTGGTCCAGTGTTATAGGTTCGAATGGGTTTTTGTGACACGATTCACGTATCATTTTTTCGATATCTGCAGGTTCATAGCATTTGACCACTTTTTTTCTCTGTTCTATCTGTGCAAAGTCACGATCACATGACATGAAAGAGTGGCCACTGACCAAGTATTTATGATCTATGATATCGAACACGCCATTGGCAACTAAATAAATAAGAATAAATAACACCATCCGGTTTTTATTCTGGCCTATGCAGTTGTCGCTCCAAATTACTATTTTTTTTTTTAAAGTATTGGCAGACATTATATTTAAAACCTTCAACAGTGAAGAACCAACTTCATTACCTCCTCTTCCGGCATATGATTCATTCCAGAGGCACATGTATGCTTTTTGGTTGTCAGCAATATGAACGCAAAGGTTGTAACACGAGAGCTGTCTGCTATAAAACATCTGACTATGAGTCAATGTCGGTATAAAAATGACTTGTTGCATGTCCATAGCCATTGTCAACGTATCGCTCGTTGGGGATTGGGATTTTACCGAATCCGCTTTCATTGTATTTTGAGCACTTTCAGCTTTACGGTGATGGTTTTCTAGCTCGATAGCAGTATGAGTTTTTTGTCTTCCTTCAGAGCATTTCAGTTTAGCATGAAGAAGATCACACTTTGAACAGGTATCTGTTCGTGGGCGTCCAAACTTCAAATAGGGAAAATGCTTTTTGAAGGTTGTAAAGTAATATCTGTAGGTCACAGGCGAGTCTGGGTATTTTTCTTTGAATGCCAGGTATAAACGGTGAATATTAAGATCGGGGCTTAAATAATATTTTTGAGTTTCATGTCGACTGTAGTGACTTTCTTGAGAAGGGAAAGACTTAATATGATGCAGTACTATCTCGAAAATTTCAGCAGTGAATTTTCTGGGCTTGTTTCCGGATCCCCGCTTGTCTATGAAAATCACTTCTCCGCGCTTCTTTTTTTCCACCAAAGTCTGGACATTCTTATGCGAAATGGCAAAAACAGCTTGAAAAGTCTGACGGCATACCTGGACATGGTTCCCAGTACCGTCTGGCAGAGTATAAGCTACTGATGTTTGTCTGCGACTGTCTACAGCGTTGGTGTATGTACCGTGTCGCCTTCTTCCAACTGGAGTTATTTGAATGAGCCCGAGAAGATATGTTCCTTGCTTAATAGCGTCTCCAATTCTATAGTATTCCATCATAAGGGTTTCTCTCCTCTCGTGTAAAATTTGCCCACAATGAAATTTACACTTGCAGGCAACCTGAAATAATAATATAGTTTTTAAATAGAAGCACATTATCCAGTGAATGAAAACCACCTTACATTATTTAATTACTAACAGACGAAACGTCGCGTATATTTGCCCAACGATGCTACGCAACTGTAAGTTATTAAATAATGATTATTAAAAAATAATACTAACCTCTTTCAGCGTTTTCTTTGGAATTTTAATCTTTTTTGATGTTATATACTCCTCCCCGCACAAACGACGCTTCTTCCGTTGAATTTTCACATTCTCTTTCCGATTTTTCGCAACATGTGTGTCTGAAGTCGAAGGCACCGGCGTAACGTCCATCTCCATAAACTTGTTATTTGCCACTGAACGATAGAAAAGACGGCGCCGCCGCGTACCGGTCGCAGCTTGCGCCAGAGCACACACACTCGCCTTTCCGATGCACACGCATAGTGGAACATAGACCCGCTCCTTGCTTTAACAGCTTGTGTGTAGTAGTGGGGCGGAGTTAGACACTTAAACTCTTTTATACGACATTGGGCTTGGCACATTGATTGTATTTCCGTGAAAATATCGGTTTGAGATTTTTTGGCACTTAGACCCTTTAGAATTTCAGCCCTTCAGTTATTGACATATATTTGTATAAGTTTTTTAAAATTTAATTTTACTACTTCTTTATGTATTGTGCGGTGAAAATTAGGAATTATTTTATCAAATGGTTGAAGATAAGATATCGCTATAGCGATAAGTCCGCCATTTGTGCATATATAATATTTTGTTTCAAACCAGTGTAATATTCATTAAGTTATGTTTTATAGCACATTAAAGTTATTCTACTCTATTCTATTCTATATTTAGGAAACGTACAGCTGTTACAATACATTTGGTACAAAATGATTAAGTTTCAAATATAAAGGTAATTAAATTTTCCACTTAAACATTCACAATTTAAACACTTAACATTTATTTTCTGAACGATAAACACACAAAGGGGAGGTGGGAACTGGGAAGGGAGGAGTCATATTATGTAAATAAAATTTTATGTGCATACACGTTCCATAATATAGTCATACATATTATTTAAATATATTCTTGAATACATATTTTTAATATTATATTATATATTGCGATTACAATGATATATCAATACAGTCAATTATCATTGCTTTCTTAAGAGCGGTAGATAACGTACTGAATCGCCGAGTTGCGTATTACAAAGTTTACATACCCTATAAATGTTATGTGCATAACTAGTTTTGTGCATAGCTAATGCTAACCTGCGGAAGGCGGAATAACTCCGTTTGGGGAGTGAGTCGCGATGGTACACGGAAAGATATCATTCCAAGAAGATCAGAACAATCAATGTAAATTGTTATCAATTTATGGAAAAACACCACATCTGCGCATTTTCTTCTTGATTGTAATGATTGAAGCCCATGAAAGGTAGGTGCTTCATTGTAATTGGGAATGGACAAGAAGGAGCGATAATTCAAATGTTTAAAAAAAAAACATTTTGAAAACGTTCAATTCTCTTTACGTGAACATTATATATAACAGGATTAACATAATTTAGGGCGACATTTGCAAAAGCCACAAACGAATTTTGGTACCCCTTGGTACTCCTCCACAAATAGCGATAAGTTATATATCGTTTGAAAAGTCTTTTTATATCTTAAAGGCTTACCGTGAATTCGACACTGATTTGTACTTTTCAATACTCTGTAACTTTGGACAGTGTCGCTGGTTGCAGGACTATGAAAGTATAGGTACAGGTCATGTGCAACGGCTCCACATGGAGAGCCAAGTGCTGCTGTCGAACTACTGACAACCAACCCCAAACTCAACTATCATCGACTTTGATATTAAACGCAATTACGGCATTATCAGAACGCATTATCAGAAGAAATTATTTCAAAAATACGTAATCGAGAGTATTTCCCAGAAATTAAATTTCAGAATTCTTTAACATAACTCAAAAATTCAAATCGACAAGGAACATTGGGATTAAGAAAAATATAATATTCACAAGTTACACATTACTCAAATAATCAATGGCTCCTTTTCTGACCTTAATTAATTTATTCGCATATGACTCAACTTTGCGAAGCGAATATAATTATTTGGTTTTATAAATGATTAACCGAAGCATTATTGTGAGATAACATATCAGATTAGAGATAAAATGGTAATCCTCAAGTAGGTATGTACGTATCAGTCACGATCAATGGATTATGTTGCTAGGATTAGTTTCTTGATAATATTTCAAAATTGAATGATGAAATAGGTATACATATATCATTGTGTTATGTGAATTCATATTACAAGAAACTATCAGTTGCTATGTGATGGATATTTTGGGCGTTCGATGAATCTTGCCCATCGACGCTCATTGTAATGAATTGGGATGTGCTTTTTAAGCTATTTATGAGTTAGTCTGAGTCTGCTATATTGCATATGTATATGCGTTACTATACTCTTTTTTATGCAGAAACGGGCTGTGCTCCAAATAACTGGAGTGTCTCCGGGTATTTTCCCGATATACTATTTTACAAGCTTTTTATTGGGATTTCCTACTAAAAGTCACTTTTTAAAAAAAAAATTATTACCCGAATTTTTTTCATTTAAGTCGTCATAACTTTTTTGTTTGTAGCAGTAATAGCACAAAATAACTTTATGTGTATTCTGCAATGCATTGTTAATATATGCGTTGACTGTATTGTTAAAAATCGGTTTTATTATTAGAGTCGGTGATCAGCCCTGACAAAGAATTAACTCTCATTTTGATTAAAAATTTAATGTTTTCTATTACATGTAGCCTGTCATTGGAAGGGCTATACATTCATTACAGAACATTTTAAAATGAATATAAGTGCAAAATAACTTTTAGTTTTTTTTGAATAATTTATCTAGAACTTGTCATTTTTCAAACATTTACACATTTATAAAAGTTTGAAAGCTCGTAAGTCGTTCTCTTGAAACTGTTAGTATTATTAGTAGCTGAAATGTATTGTAATGTAATGTAATGTAATAATGTAATGTAATGCAATGTGATGTAATGTATGTAATGTAATGTAATGTAATAACGTAATGTAATGTATTGTAAATGTAATGCATAAAATGATTAGTAGTAGCTACAACACAAGTTATTACTACCCTAACCAAAAAAGTTATGACGAATTAACCGCAAAAAATCGAATATATAAAAAAAATATGATTTAAAAAAAAACAGTGACAATTAGGGCATAGGGTCTGTAGGTCAAAGGTAGCAAATCACCTCCCCAGTCCCTCAAAAAAAATACGGTTTTTCTGCCAAACACCCTGTATGCATTTTTTGTTATTACAAAGCTTGTAATTTTACTTTGTTCCTTCTTCTTCTTAAAGTGCCATCTCCTATCGGAGGTCGGCGGTCATCATGGCCACTTGGGCCCGTGATATTGCGGTGCGGAACAAATCGATGGTGCTTGCGTTGAACCATTCAACGAGGTTTTGTAGCCAGTGGGTTTTCCTTCGGCCAGGTCTCGGCGGCCTATTATCTTTCCTTGCAGGATTAATTGGAGAAGACAGAAAAACGTATTGTTGTTCTTAATCACCCCAAATCGTTATATTAGGTATGGGATAAATAGGAACGGTTAGGGTAAGCGACTTGATTTAAATAAAATATTTGTTTAGTGCATATTCAACCCCTTTTAGGTGTTCCATATTACAATATTGTCCACTAATTGATAGAAGAACTTTACCTTGCTTTTCAAAGGATCTATAAATAGGCCAGAGAAAATGTACCATCCTTCATCAATGTCCTAGGAGAATATTCGCCCATTACAGCGATGAGATCAAATGTCAGTGAATGGAGCAGTTTCGTTTGACGCAAATCGATAGCACAGACGGAGGGAACAGTGAAAGCACAAAATGGAACCTAGCCTATCCGCCCCGCGTCCGTCACGAGATCAAAGGCCTTATCCGCTCGAGGGACAGGGACAAACATAGGTAAATGCGGTGAAACAAAGGGAGGTGAGAGTCGAATTCGCAACCTGATGCCCTGTCACGGGCGCCGCGGAAACAAATCGATGTTTTTTCATTTTGTACATTTCTGTTTCATTTCGATTCGTATTTTTTTATTTATACAACGTATACAATATACAACCCCCGTTATAGCAGCTCTACGATCAAGGTATTCAATCATCGTGACACCTTCACTGTCCCAGAAAAGATAGCCCATGATTTTAATCGGTGGTTGGAATGACCTTGAATTTCTTAGGGGTTATAGATGCTGGTCGTGCCCAAGTCATGGGCTGTTGTTTTATTTCTTAAACGTAATGTTGAAGCCTAGTTTCGTTCATAGTTATGAATAGAGCCAAAATACGGTCAGGATCCTGTTGTAACAAATGCAAAGGCAGTTGAAAAATCTGTAATCTAGTTTTTTCATCGCGTCCGTATGTATCCCAGGTACTTTTCCCTCCCTAAACGATCATGTAAAATAATACTATGCGCTCTGCCTATCGAAATATTCACTTCTTTATCAATAAAACGAACCTTGACGCAACGATCCGCCAAATCATTTCTTCCACTTTTTTAATCATTTCAGTGACTGCCGTTGTAGGGCTACCCGTTAGCCTTCTTATCGCGGGGTAAAAATTCAGTCTTCACTTCTGCCCGGGACAGTTTTGCGCGCTAAGTCGATGGCCTTGAGAAAAACGACCATAACTTTTAAACTACTATACGGATCGTAAAAAGAATAACTGTAAAATGATCGCATTGAAATTTGAAATATAAAATATTGTAACCTTATCTCGTCAAACAATTAAAATAATAATGAATAAGTATTAAAAAAGTTGGCATTTTACGCAGCGCGGAGCGCCCTAACCAATATTGGTTAGATACAATTTTAGCATTTGTAAGCGTCTAACCAAAAATGGTTAATACACTTATGAAGAGAAAGTCCTTCCACGACTAAGCTCAGTACGCTAACGTGCGACCGTAGACTATGGGGGAGGATCAACACGTAATGTGTCGCGTAAGTCTTGAAATACTCGCTTTATACAAAATAAAACAACCAAAGTTCGCAAACACGCTTCGACAAGATACAAACAAATGGCTCTTATTTAACAAAAACAAAAGAAAATCAGTATAAAAACAAATGGCTCTTATTTAACAAAAACAAAAGAAAATCAGTATGAAAACGCTGATGTTTTACGAATAAAATCACTCTTTTCACTCGTATCAACTACAATGGTAAGCGTCTCCGTGTTTATTTTGCTCTCTGTCTGGCTGAGGTAAAACCGGGTCAAGATCGGGAACCTGGTCTTCGCACAGAATCATAAATGGGATTCCAAAGACTTTGTAACTCATTATCACTGTTTTTTGAACGGTCTTCTTAAATTAATACAGGGTAAACGAAAAAAAATGTTATCACATCTCAAACAATCATCAATAATAGACCTGAGCTTGTGGTGTGACTAACCTCTCTGGTGTGATCCCTCGAAGATAGAGTTTCCCTCATGGACAGCGACATTAGCAGTTCCTGGGTCAGTTTCTGCTTGCCGAAGGCCACAGCACCGCTGGTCACCATTATGCATTCTCGGCCCTCGAGCTGGCATTCTGCTACCTGATTAAATAAAAAGTAACAAAAACCCGGTCAGGTATGGTTTCACTCGCGCGTCGAGGATTTTATACTTAGAATAACATACATTCGACTGTCATCTATTCGAATGTCGCTATTACTCCAGGGCAGCAGAGTTATGACATTCCGAGGAGCGTCAATAACACTTTGGGGGCGTTGGGGGGCGGGGGGGGGGGGGGGGGGGGGGGGAGGAGAGGTGGAGGAAGGGAGAGTCGTAGCCCCCTTTTTCTGCCTTATTGTTTCAATTTTAGTTGCACCAAAAAATACGTCAAACAATTTATCACATATTTCAGGGCTGTTGCCTCTCCCCGACGATTTTTAATATAGTTTTTAATATACTGCTGTAAAGCCTGACCCAGTTTGACAGGAAGTGGGGCTACCGTTTTAAAACAGACGGCCAATACACCTCGTCGTGCCTCGCTTTTGCCGACGACCTAACTTTCATCACCAGAAGCCCCAAGCAGCTTTCCCTGCTATTACAGAAAGTGGAGCTTTTCTGCGACTGGTCAGGCTGTATAAAAGTGAAGCCCTCCAAATGTTTTTGCCTTGGACTCGCCCGCATGGGCACAAAATTTACATCCTATGACCCCAAATTGGTCTATAAGGGCTCTAATAACTCCCTTATAGACCCAAACAATCATTTCAAATTCCTCGGCAGAAAAATCACCCATCAGGGAAAAGACATCTCGGGCGATCATGTTATAGAGCATTTCAAAAGTTGCCTGGCGAAAATAGATGCCTTGCTAATTTCTGGCCCTCGTAAGGCCTGGATCTATGACAATTATCTAACGTCACATTTGTCATGGCCCTTTCTTATTTACGATTTTACCAAAACCCAACTGTCCCGTCTAGATGCGCTGGTGACAGCTAGTTTAAAATCCTGGCTGTCCTTAGCCAAACCAGCTGACCCCTCGACTCTCTTCAGGTCCAAACAAAATTTTGGGCTAGCGCTTAAACTGCCCTCTCTGCTCTACGCCAACTCCAGAATAACCAAAAATTCTATTCTGTGCAATTCCAAAGATCCGGCAATATCGAAGCACGTAATAAGTGGCCGTAGTGATTCAAATGATCTACAAGCCCGCGTAGACTTCCACAAAAAGTTCCTTACTGGAATCAGCCAGAATGGCACTGGTCTGGGGTATGGCAGTACAACCACGAGCGACGTGGACTTGAAGAAGTCTCTTTTGCGGGGAGATTACGACAGCAAGAGTATGGCTCATGCTATTGGCCTTCAGTGCCAGAATGATTGGACAACATTTGGGGACTTTTGCATTCCGCCTCCAATGCACTGGAAGGTAATGCTCTATGACTGGACGCCAGAGATGCTGAAATTTTATTTGAATGCCTTTCAGCATACACTTCCAGACCCCAGTAACCTCGCTCGTTGGAGCTTTGCCGAGGATAGTTCTTGTCCCCTCTGTAGCAATACCCCTTGCACAGCTAGACACATTCTAGCTGGCTGCAAGGTGGCCTTAGATCTAGGACGGTACACTTACCGCCATGACAAAGTTCTCGCTGTTATTCGCTAGGTAATTAGTCTCTCAGTGGCTCGTGCCAACAAGGGTTTGACAGTATCCTCCAAACCCCCAATACAGTTTGTGCGGGATGGCTCTAAAGGCAAAAAACATTTAACTACAAAACCTTTCTCAATAATCGAGAAAGCTACAGATTGGATTCTGGAGGTTGATTCGGTTTCAAAGCAGTATAAATTCCCTGAAAGTCTCGGATGCACAGCCCTCCGTCCAGATATAACTCTTTACTCTCTATCTCGAAAGGTGGCTCTTATTGTAGAATTAACTGTTCCATGGGAATCAAATATCCCAAAAGACCACGAGTACAAATTAAATAAATACCATGATCTTGCAAATGCCGTAACCCGGAACGGCTTCACTGTTCACCTTCACGCGGTGGAAGTTGGCGCTCGTGGCCTGCCAGCTAAATCTCTATTTCACCTCTTTAAAGCTCTTGGCCTTTCCAGAAAAATAATCAACTCTTTCTTAGAAAAATTATCTAAAACTGCGATTTGCGCATCTCAAATTCTATGGCTTCGAAGGGGGAGTGAATGGGTGGTAAGGTGAACGCTCACATGTGGCAAGACAGCTGTCCTAAACCTACCACAGCCGGTTCGTAAGTCCGGAATCCACTGCTCACCCCCCAGAAGTGTAAAAAAAATAGTATTATGATGGGCCCGACTCCGGTCGGTGAATTCCATGGCAGCTCCGTTTGTATTTATTTATTGTTAGCTACTTACGTAACTAGTATTAAGCTAGACTTTTCAAAACGCTAGCGCTATACGTATTACGCATCGGTCTAATATGCCGCGCAATAGTATAATGCACATCATTTTTGTGACATTTTTGTGGAGTAATGCTTACGCCACGCATTCTATCGTTAATCAGTTTCACCATTTGTTTTAACTTCTGTATTGTATCCACTATCTACTAATAAATTTTCAGGTATTATAAAACACTTTAGGATCACTTATTAATATTACACCTTTCCTAGTACGCCAGCGCCAGGTTTCCCGGAGTCTGGATGACTGATGACTTTACCCTAGCATTCTATGGCCAAATTACTATATGATATGCAAGTATCAACGTTAAAAACTCTTGCCACCTTTTGTCTCTGCCTCTTGGACTATATATTTTTGTATTCATAGACAATATTTAAGTTTCAAAGGAGTGAAATATCCGAGATTTTTAAAGTTCTGTACTGTCAAATTTAGGTGTGGTAGCAAGATCACTTTGTCAAGGGGAAGGTGGGTGTATCGCAAATTCCCTGTATTTCTTGTGAATTAAATCCGCGAGTTCTTTAACAATATTGCTCATAATGGTTTTACTGATTCTACAACACGATCCATATCATTATTCCTCGGTGAAATTACCGCGTCGTTACGGAAGGAAATACAACAATCAAATTCACTTTTTACCGCTGAAGAATTAAGAAAACGTTTCGAAATCGTGGAGATGTTTTCCAACTTTTTAATGCATATAGTTTCGGGGATAAATAAATTACTTTTAGTTTTCTTTTCCATTTAAATAAAAAAAATCATTACAAATGTTGAAAGGTCGGGCGGTCAGACGATCGAGCTAGAAGAAAAAAAAACGGTGACCAAGCGAGCAAGTGTCGATCGCAAACAGCTGATGCAAGAGCTCTTTCCCAACCGTAAAGCACAATCATTTTGTTCAAAAACAAAAACAATTCTCTAGACCAAGGGTGGCCAACCAGCGCCCCCCCCGAGTGACAACTTGCGGCCCGCCGACCCTGAGTCACGAATGCGCGGGGTGTGAATTCATTAGGATGATGTTTTCAATTAATATAAAAATAGTAAAAGCTACTTAAAAAGCAGCGAAGGAAATCCCAGCTTGGATCGGGAAATGCTAATATTTGAATGAGATATACTTACGGATGTGCACGACTTTCGACTGTGCAATGTAAGTTAAAGGGTCCCTTTGCAGTCGACCATCGATCACTATTCATCCATATATCTCAAAAATCAAGCTAATCCTTTTGCAACACAAAATGCCTCCAATTGAGACGAATTAAAGCGAAAAAATCAAAAACAAAACACATTGATCACTTCTGCAGAGCCGTTTCATAAATGAAGGTGACATTTCGAAATAATTCAAATTTCGAATGCTTCCAACATTTAAAATATGATACAATTAGGCTGAGTTTGTTATCAACGAGCCATTAAATCGAAATGATAAAAAAAAACCTCCATATGAAAGAAGAAACTTCAATCTTAATTTCTGGCAGAGAAGTTTCTATTAAAGATGTTAATTAACATTATTTAATGTTATTTTGATAACATTATGCAATCTTTAGTATAAACTTCTCTGTCAGAAATTAAGATTGAAGTTTCTTCTTTCATTTCATTGGACATATGGATTTTTAAAAATTTTTTAATTTTAATTTAATGGCTCGTTGATAACAAACTCAGCCTAATTGTATCATATTATTTCTGGTTTGCTTTTAAATTGCCAACAAACAGTTGGTTGTGCGGCCCGGCGGGAAATCTTATTTCAAAAATTTGGCCCGCCTTCTGAAAAGGTTGGCCACCCTTGCTCTAGACCATGTGGTAGAAATAGAGCCGTTTTGAAGTAGAAATCAAGCCAATTGTTTGAGGGTCTCTTGAGTGCATATTCATTGAAGGAAGCACTTAAGTGAAGACTGTAAATATCAATTTTGTGGGTGGTACTTAAGTGTCACTTGCGTGAGGGTTCCCTCAAGGTCTACTTAAGCACCTGTAAATGTGAATACCAATTAGGCCTTTCAACAGAGGGATTGTGGGGCTGTCGATTTGGCTTACACTCGGTATCAAGGGGGCGTTATACTTGTAAATTTTAGGTAAGCGATATAATTTTGGGTGCTGTACGTTGAGGGTTTTTTTAAAAAATATGCTTTCCTGTGTGAAATACGTTAGTCTTTCGATTTCATATCATAAGGTTTCATATCAAATAGGCTCACACTTTTAGCAAAGCCTTAATATACTAATAAGAAAGCGACGCTATTTTATTACTATATTATTACAAGCCGAATCTCTTTCTCCTTTTCGAGGATCCTACCAATTAGCATTGTAAAACTATCTGGTGTGGAGGTAGACACTACCTGGCCTGGGAGGGTGGGAGGGGGGGGGGGGAGGGGGGGGGGGGTGACTTTGTTTTTGAAGTCAGCGGCCCTGATTTTCTTAATTATCATTAAGTAAAATTGATTTTCTTTATTTGATGTTTACCTGTTCTACGATGGACGCCAATCTTCCAAGAGCCAAGCCGTTTCCATCCTCTCTAGTGATAACAGCACTGCCCAATTTGATCACCAACCTCCTAGCATACTGCAACTGAGATCTGTCTGAGAATGTCACTTGTCGCCTATCCGCTGTCTGCAGAGTGCGCTTGTCCAAATTGACATTCTGTAATAAATAAAATATTATTGATATAAGCAAAAAACATATAATTTTATTATTATATAATTTTGAGATACAACTATGTTTTTTTATGCAATAATAAAAAAAACAGTAGTAAATGCATGTTCACGAGTTTTTGAAAAAACGAGGAATTGCTTAGCGTTTTAGTTTTATTACAAATTGGTCAAAATATCATAACTGAGTCCACGAGCAAAACCATTTATTTTAATACACCAGCTGGTAGGAATTTCTGCGCTGGGTAAAATCAAAATTAGCGGAAATTACAAATTGAAAAAAATATGTGTATTTATGAAAATAAGTATAGGTATTATATACCCTAAATAATCAGTAGTAAAATGCTGTTGTATGTCCGTGGACACTAGTGTTCTGTGCTCCAAGTAAATAAAAAGTTAACTGCCACTTTTAATGCTTTATACATATATACTCAATATAGTCACGTGTGTACGTCATTCTATCTTTGAAATATCATCTCAAATGCTAAGGGCTTCGAAGGGGGAGTGAAGTAAGGTAAACGCTCTCATGTGGCAAGACAGCTGTCCTAAACCTACCACAGCTGGTCGTTAGTCTGCTTGGTAGTGGTAGGTCGTCACTGCTCACCCCCCAGAAGTGTAATAACACTATATGATGAGTCCAATTTCGGTCGGTGAATTCCATGGCAGCTCCGTTTGTATTTTATTTATTGTTTGCCGTTTAGTACGGCAGGTAGGTTAAGTTTTTTTTATTTTAAATAATACATAAACATCTATTTGGCGGTAGGTTAGATTAGATTTTTTTCATAACAACCTTAAAAACTGAGTTGAAATTGAAATTTTACGCGTCCGAAGCTTTTTCTTTCAAATTTAGCATTACAATGATCGAATCTAGTAGTATTTCTTTATTTTTTAGATTTCTGAGAAAGGTCCCTATACTGCAATAATTCCAAAAATGTTTTTGAAAAATAGTTAGAAAAGCTATCTAGCGGTAGGTTAAAATCGCTAATAAACAATATTAGCGATATTTTATCTACCGCTAGATCTACTTTTTTTCAATAGATAAAATTTACAAATTTGGCAAATAAAAAACAAAAAAAGCAGAAAAAAAATATCCGTATTTTCTAAAATATTTAATTAAAAATCGTACTGATTCACACACTACAAGGATGTCAATTATTTAAAACCCACCCTGTATACGAAATATTAGGTTCTTTGATAATTTTTAGATTATTTGTTGTTGAAAGAACAATAATAATATTTAAAACTTACTAATAACTGGCATGTGACAGGATCTGCGCACCTCACCCATTTACCCATTTGTATAACGCACATTTTAACCAATTGGCACTTCTGCACATACGCAGACTTCAATGGCTTGTGCTGCGTTTTTCAAGATTCTAACATCCTCCAATATGTCAAGTGAATAATTCATACTTATCATGTAAGTAAGTTTTAATCAGGTATGTGTAGCGTTCGCGACAGTTCCTTGATCTTCCGCATATCATGAATGCTGACAGAGATTTATGAGTGCATTAACACAAATGAACAGGAAATGTCGTGAATGATTATGCTATGTATATTCACCAATGAATATATCTAGGATATCACAAGCTAGTTTTGTACCCAGCTTCGTCAGAGTGTAAATGAGAATATGGAAGACTAGGCGACTCTGTGTATAAAGTCTGGGAAGGAATGAATACCTTTGGTTAGTGTAAGGAAAATGTATGAAATATCACGTGTTTCTTGCTTTGGCTCATAAATACATAGGTGGGCACGCGCAATCTTTTGGACTAAAGATGGAAAAACGGTACAAATTACCGAAAGTCATTTGATCTCGGTAGACGACATATTTTAGGCTTGCCTTAAATAACCGGGGGCTAATGGGCCCTTGCTGAGTTGGCCACGAAGACCCATTTTGTTCAGGGTTGTTCACACTCCCATCCGGCGGCCTCCACGCATGAAGTGCGAGCCCGGGCAGGACCCTGGCCTTATGGCTAGTTTCTCCCAGGAGTCAACCTTCTGGCGCTCTTGGACGGTTTGCGTACAGTGCGGCGTTAGCCAATCGATTGTGCATTCTGACTAACAGTAGGGGGAGTCTGGAAACAGTACTGTTTCCTATAGAGCGGGGGTGGTTGTCGATCTTACGGTGACTGTTCTTGAAATGACCATCGGCTACCCGACAAAACAGTCCACCGTCTAGCTCCGCCACAAACCCGTAAGAGGCCAACGCCTTAACCGCAAGATAGTCAGGAGTGTTACCCGGCGGGCTTACACTCACGCCCTTACTTCCAATTGTGACCAGATTACTCCAGTCTCTCGATTAGTTACTAGATCGAGGTCGCTTGCGCGGTCCTCTCCCTTATGAAGCGGTGAAACGGTGTATACCGAATCTATCGCGGACCACGGCGTCCTTTGCCGGCTGTTCACCCAGGTTCGGATAGCCGATGGCCGTTTCAAGAGCAGTCGCCGTAAGGTCCGCAACCACTCCCGCTGTATAAGAAATAGTACTGCTTCCAGACTCCCCCGACTGTTAGTCAGAGTTCTTTTATTTCAGAACTCAGAGTAAATTCTTTTATTATTATAAATAAATGGGTTCTCGGGGCGGTACGGGGGGGGGGGGGTGGTTTACCCTATTTCACCCCCTGCGCGTTCTACCCTTCTGGTACGCGCAGGGTTGTCGTAGCACCATCCCGGGCAGACAAGACGACCCTCGTCGTTATAACTGCCCGGGCGGTGGGCGGGGTTTGCTGCCCTCACCTATCGCCTTGAAACTCTAAACTGTTAGTCAGAGTGCACAGTCGATTGGCTTACGCCGCACGGTGCGCAGATCGTCCAGGAGCGCCAGAAGGTTGATTCCTAAGGGAAACTAACCATAAGGCCAGAGTCCTACCCAGGCTCGCACTTCATGCGTGGAGGCCGTCGGAGAGGTGATGACCCGTGAGTGTGACCAACCCTGAACAGAATGGGTCTTCGTGGACAACTCAGCAAGGGCCCATTAACTCCCAGCAAGGTCGACAGTACATAGGAGGCTGATTGAAAGAATCGCCCTCAAAGTGAAGCCTCCACTTAGGTGCCTACCACGACGCTCTTAACGTTTACTTGCCACGAAACAAAGCCTTTCATGCGATGAATTCGGTATTGGTTCGCTTGACAGCGCGCACTTATAATGGGCTCGATAGCGTTTTTCTTGTACTAAAATCGGAAATTAGTTTATGTGAACGAGACAGAGCAGTACGTCAGAGCGTGAATGTGAAATGAGCGGTTGTCATTTATTTATTTATTTAGTAACACATCTAGTAAACAATTAATGTCATATTAATAAGTAAGAAATTGATGCGAGATTATTTTTAATGTTTGACACAGTCGCCAAGGCCTGTTCTTAGGCAGACTTTTAATGACTAGATATTAAGTGTGCACTGTCAACTTAAACTATAGTTAGTACTTATTTTTAAATCGACAAATATGAAACTACAAATGTTTACGCATACACAAATATGCAAATATACATGTATAGATAATATATATATATATATATATATATATATATATATATATATATATATATATATATATATATATATATATATATATATATATATATATATATATATATATATATATATATATATATATATATATATATATATATATATATATATATATATATATATATATATATATATATATATATATATATATATATATATATATATATATCAGTGGCGTGCCCGGGGTTGGTGAATGGGGCAAGCCCGACATACCTTTTTGTGTTTTTTTATAGTAACAAAAAGTAGTACCTCTTTCCTCTTCAATCTTCAATTTGAAATTTACTGCTTGTGTCGTAGATTCAATAAAGCACACTGAAGGCATACTACTGCTAGACAGAATTTAACATATTTAAATCGAAGCGTCTATCTTTTTTCAAAAATGAGTTTATAACGTCTGAGTAAAATGATGCAAAGAACTTTTGCTCAAAACTCAAAGATTTTACTTTGTCTTCGCCGATTAAAAGTCGTACACATAACTCACCACAAGGGACAATTTCCTCCATTGTTTATCAGGCACTAAAAACCACAAATGAATTGAAATTACACAATAAAAAATACCGTGATGTCAGTCGCACAAACCTACACTAACTACAGTCAAGTGAAGTTCGCGCTCATCGTCTCACGTTGCGTGCGACATTTGACACGTTCGCTGTCACCTTCATGGGCAAGCACGGCTTTGGTTTCCATAGTAAAATCCTCTATATACTTATAATTGTTTTGCGTAATTTGCCACTGGTTAGAGCGAGAGGTACACTGATTTTGAAAGCCACATTGAAAGCCCACATGTGCGAGCGAGCGAGAGGACACGTCGGTACACAGCTGCAATCGCACGCTGCTTTATCGACGCCGCGGCCATAACGAATTTCGTCGCGTGGAGCGAGCTCCGTCCGCTAGATAGCACTCGTTAGATAGCAAATTAATTTATTTGTTTTTTTTTACGAATTGTGTTATTAATTTATTTAATTGTTAATTACGAAGAATAGGCAAGCCCGGCTTTTCGGCTTATATGAAGAGACCGCCACTGATATATATATATATAAGATGATTATAAAGTAAATAATTATAAAAGCCACTTACATCGTGACGAAGGATTCCCTTGATCGGATTCGGGAATGCTTTAGGTGTTAACGAGAATGATGAATGCCTCTCACTTGCGGAAAGAGGAGTAGGTTTAAGTTGGGCCCATTTTTCAACTAGTAAACGCTCACCCTTCATCCAATTATCTCAAAAATTAAGCTACAATCCTTCTTTATACGTAAACTCACTCAATTTCCTATTATTTCCCCTGAAATAATAGGAAATTGAGTGAGTTTACGTATAAAGAAGGATTGTAGCTTAATTTTTGAGATAATTGGATGAAGGGTGAGCGTTTACTAGTTGAAAAATGGGCCCAACTTAAACCTACTCCTCTTTCCGCAAGTGAGAGGCATTCATCATTCTCGTTAACACCTAAAGCATTCCCGAATCCGATCAAGGGAATCCTTCGTCACGATGTAAGTGGCTTTTATAATTATTTACTTTATAATCATCTTATTGATCAATTCTAAAAAGAATATATACACAAAACTATCAAATATTCTATATATATATATATATATATATATATATATATATATATATATATATATATATATATATATATATATATATATATATATATATATATATATATATATATATATATATATATATATATATATATATATATATATATATATATATATATATATATATATATATATATATATATATATATATATATATATATATATATATATATATATATACATATATCCATATATGCACACATACACATACAAATATGTATACGAAAATAATAATAAAACCAAAATAAATTAAAATGAAAACTACAATAAATTTCATATATAAATCAATTACATATTGATATAACGTTTACATGCCTATGATAGTCATTTAAAATTATCATGGTAAAAACTAAATACTAAGTACTAAATACTATCATTCAAAATACAACAGTCAGCATATTCCCTAAACCGTCCCTATCCACCTCCAACAACCAATCTGTGGATGTGGGGATTTTTAAAAGTGGATGTGTTCTCACTACTTTTAATTGCTTAGGGAAGATTGTTGTACATTCTAGGGCTATTTACTGTTGTACATTCACGCAAAGCACGAAATGTGTTCAATTTTATTCGGGCATCTATAAGTTCAGCAGGTTTGGTGCGGTAAAATCGACGATGGTTCATTTCATATTCCGTTCTAACGTATTGCTTATCTCGTTCGGTTGAACTAAGTTCATATTTTAGTTCACGAAGAAACGCAATCGGGTCCAATATCAGATATAATAATATTCATGAAGAAAACATTCATTACAATTATAATATAAATAAATATATTTATTTTTCTATATATTTTATATACCTATTTTTACTAATTGTTATATTTATTATTGCTATTATATATTATTATTATTATTATTATACATTATTATTTAGTATTACTTGTTTATAGTTTTAATATTATTTTGCTGTAGTGAGAATTTCATTTTAACTTGATATGATTCAAATTTTTTATTTTTATTTTGGAAGTTATGTAGTTTATTATCATTTGTATTGGTGTTCTCCTTAGAACAGGCTCTGCCTAGTTAGGAGCAACACAAGCTATGTTAAGTGCTAACGGTGTACTTTTTTTGTGGACCAATAAATAAATAAATAAAATAAAATAAATTCATATATTATACGAGTACCTTTAACAGCTTTACGCAAGACACACTTTAGGGCGATGATATAGCACCCGATTAAATTCAACCAATAATAATTAATATACAAGTAATAACAACCAATAATAAACAATAATAATCTGCATGCACTATCCCACTACTAAACACATCATAAAAACTCCCACATGCATCATTCCAGCCCTTTATTCCAACCCTGTCATTCCCTATCAAAATAATTATAGATTTTCAGACACATTCATCTATATATATAAAACAAATTCGGATTTGTTCGAACACTTATAACTCGAGAACGGCTGGACCGATTTCCTTTTATATGCTTTTTGATTTGTTGTATTTGTCTCCGTCCCGAATAGCAGAATAACTATGAAAAACATTGGAAAATTAACGAGAAAACGAAATAAAAGAAAAAATACGTGTGGCATTCGGGGACTGCTGCGGTAAAGCTATTGCATAGCATTTTTAACAACTTATGCAATTATAATTATTTATTTATTTTATTTTTTCTGATATCAAATAACTGCGCTCTATCGGAAAACGTTGAAATTATTCTGAATCATTTGCGGCTGCGAAAGCAAATGATTCGGAATAATTAAAACGTCTTCCGATAGAGCGCCGCGCACGTTTTTTTAATTCGATAAAGCAAAAAAACCGGATTATTCGAAAAAAATCGTAGATAAAAAGATAGATAATTAAATTATCTTTAAAATGGTGCAGGTTTCATAATATTACGCCAGATAGTATTTGCGTAGTAGTCGTTTTTGTGTTCGGTTAGACCTAATTTCACAAATTAATTACACTATGTAATATAAACAAAATCTAAAATATTCAAAGCTAAGAATACTAGGAAAATGTTCTTGTTTTAACAATTATATCGAATCGTAAGCGGTACTTGTTTAGACGTAATTATCAGTTTAAAATCATTAATTTTCGTTAAGAAATTTCTTCATTCGGTCGCCGCGCTGGCCTAAGGCCCGCGATAAAAGCTATGCAATAGCTTAAAATCATTTTCCCATACAAAATGTTCATGGGTTTCGTAATTGTCAAACATTTAATGTTCATCCCGTCGATACGGTAAACTCTTCCCTCAAATTAAAGAAAGTATTTAAATAAAGGTTTCGAATCGACAAGATATATCCACAATATTCGGACCACAATTATTACATAGTTTAATTCAATCTTGTCATACTGACACGCGATTGATATACTTAAGTTTTGTACTTTTATATTTCTTTTTGTGTTATTATCTTAATTAAGTAGTGAACTTAATATTTATTTTGTATTAGTTGTATTACTTTCATAAAATCATAAATTAAGTTCGACTAATCTGTAACACGACTTTCATTGACTGTTAGGCGGTACGAAGTTCGCCGGGTCAGCTAGTTTTTAAAATAAAATATTTACTGGCTGAAACCAAATGTTTTAAATACTCCTTATTTATTTACAAATAATATTTATTTGCATCCATTCGATTACTTTGCGGTGCCTTGCTCATTTGATCTACGATCAGGAATGTCACCAAGGTCTTGGAGAAAACGGACAGCAACAATCGAAGAGCGACGCGTATAACGTGTGACAGAAAGTAAACAAAAAGTTTCACTCCAATTCAGCGTCCTTTAGCAACTATGCGCTATATGGAGGTGAAATGATTA
Source organism: Micropterix aruncella (assembly GCA_944548615.1). Lineage (NCBI taxonomy): Eukaryota > Metazoa > Arthropoda > Insecta > Lepidoptera > Micropterigidae > Micropterix > Micropterix aruncella. Next base: position 5,018,733 of record OX155957.1, on the reverse strand, counting down.
AAACCTTTAAATTTTCTTTATAACTAACTATATAGAGTACAAAAAGTCGGTTGTTAGACTTTCCCGGCAAGCAGACAATCCGCCTCGTGCGCCAACCCAACTCAAAACCCCCAACCCTCTCCCACTCTTCACCCACATCCCCCACCATCCCCCTCCCTCTCGGAAATCCAGCAGATATATATTTTTTTATTTTTCTCTTTTGATGACATATCTACAGACCAAAAGCTTTCTTAGATAACTCAACCAAATTTTACACCTAACCGTTCTCTCAATTTGGCGGTTACAGCCAAAATACTTTTATTTTTAACACGCTTTTATTAGGTCGACCGGTATGTAACTATGTAATGGAATCTAAGGTAACTAATTTAACCATCTTCCATGGATCGTAGCGTCATGAAAATTGGCAGTTGTATGTAGTTTTGATGACAATACAATAATATGGTACAGTCGAACTGATCTGATGATGGAGTCGAAAGATATGAACTGGAACTTCATGATGGAACATCGTATCATAGCTGTCTTTGGACTTGTTAGAAAAGTCTTGGAATGAACTTTGACCACGATTAGGTTTCAAGGTCTGATGATGAAGCCGAAAGATAGGCACTGGCATTCCATGATGGAATATCGTATCATAGCCGTGTTTGGACCGGCTATTTTTTACGTGCATTTATAAAAGCGTGTTTTTAGTGTTTTTTTTAAAACTATTAATTTATTTCTCTTTTGATGACTTATTTTACGACACATCTTTACTTTCTCTTCTGATGACAAAAGCTACTAATGCCATCTTGTGGCTTGTTTCCAAATGAATCGAATATTGAATCGATTCTGGAAAGACAGATCATAGTCTTTTCTTGAATGGAGAGAGTAGAAAACATGTGACGAGAAAGACTAATCACGCGGTGAGGGCGGAACTTGATCAGTCTTTCCCGCCAGGTCTAGAGGTGGAGAACCTCGATGATCCACTAGCTGACGCTGAGGTGGAGCTGCGATGGGAAATACTGATCATGGCCAATGAATTTTCCAGGTTATCGCTTTTTTCTGAAGCAAAGGTTATTTCCAGGTTATAGCTTTTTTCTGAAGCTTTATTCTGATATGTTTTTTTAAATTAAAATATTGCTATTATTATATTATAGTTTTCGCTTTTCCCTGAGGTATAATTCGAGTAAAATGCCTTTTTTTAAAAACCCCAACTATATTTGGTTTACAGGCAAATTAGATTTTTGTCTCGCTCCGACCCTTGCTAAAATGTTAATGTTTAAGTAAGTAAGCTTTAAAAATGGAATTAACAACAATTTTACTAGGTACTAGGTATACAACAATACTAGGTATAATGTAATGTAAGTGTATTTAATATTCATATCGAATTATTGCATACTCCGACACCTATTTTAATTTATTATAACATCTAAATGTACAAAGATTCAAACCTGATATGAAATCTTTTATAGCACGAGTATATATTATTATACATATCTATGGTAGTTCGTCATTAAAATAATAGAGAGCCGTAACCGAAACTTTAACATTTAGAGATCCTGGTAAAGTCACCCATTTTAGACAGAGAAAACCCCCATTTTAAAATTTTGAATAAAAAATAGCAAATAAATTAAGTGTAATTTCATGATCAGTTATAGAGTAACAAAATAATAAAACATAAACCTTACAAGGATTTCATATTCTTTGACAGCAAATTAATTATTATTGCGAGATCTCCTATACCCAGACTATTTTTTTTCAATTCTTGTTTTACTCTATGAACTTAAAATTTTACGTTTTTGCTGCGAATATAATAGTTTTATCGACGTAATGACTATTGGTAATCATGAAGCCACTATTTATTACTTCGCATTTTTTTAATAGATAAATAAATAAAATAAAATCGAAGCGGCCATGGAATTCACCGACCGGAGTCGGGCCCATCATAATACTATTTTTTACACTTCTGGGGGGTGAGCAGTGGATTCCGGACTAACGACCGGCTGTGGTAGGTTTAGGACAGCTGTCTTGCCACATGTGAGCGTTTACCTTACCACCCATTCATTCCCCCTTCGAAGCGATAGAATTTGAGATGTGCAAATCGCGGTTTTAGATAATTTTTCTAGGAAATATTATTTTTCTGGAAAGGCCAAGATCTTTAAAGAGGTGAAATAGAGATTTAGCTGGCAGACCACGAGCGCCAACTTCCACCGCGTGAAGGTGAACAGTGAAGGCGTTCCGGGTGACGGCATTTGCGAGATCATGGTATTTATTTAATTTGCACTTGTGGTCTTTTGGGATATTTGGTTCCCATGGAACAGTTAATTCTACAATAAGGGCCACCTTCTGAAATAGAGAGTAAAGAGTTATATCTGGAGGGAGGGCTGTGCATCCGAGACTTTCAGGGAATTTATACTGCTTAGAGACCGAGTCAACCTGCAGAATCCACACTGAAGCTTTCTCAATTATTGAGAAAGGTTTTGTAGTTAAATGTTTTTTGCCTTTAGAGCTATCTAGCGCAAACTGTATTGGGGGTTTGGAGGATACTGTCAAACCCTTGTTGGCACGAGCCACTGATAGGCTAATTATCTCGCGAATAACAGCGAGAAATGTAATGATGTAATTTCTGTATAAATGAAATTTTATTTCTGAATGAATTATTATGAATTATTATGAATTATTTATGAATTATTTTCTGTTTATACAGAAACTTCATTTATATGAAGTTTTAACAAAATGTGGCCCTCATTGGTCCCCAGAGACCGCCAACGTATGTCCGAAAAATTAAAACATCAAGTTTCTCCGTAACCTTCTTAAGAGGGAGCCTGGTTTAGTAGGCAAAACACCGTTGTAATCATGTTTTTTCTTTTCAAATTACACTGGAAAACACATATGAATCTTTTATCCCTGGAACAGCTGATTAGTCTTCGATTGCTGTAAGTTTTAATAAATGACAACTTTTCTTTAAAGATAACTAACTTTAAACGCGTTTTTCTCAAACCAAATTTTTCAGCTTTGCGTCGGTGATAACAAAAAAACTACTTGACGGATCGAGTTGTTATAAAAATAATAAAAGATTAAAAAATTCTCTTCTACATGAACTAAAAAAATGTAATTAATATTGTTATAATATCCATATTTTTACTAGTTGAAAAAAAAATGGTTGAAAATTGATTTTATCTCTTTAAATTCTTGAACAATTATAAAAATGAAATCTTTTTTAATTTTTTTAGGTCATCTACAAAAAACATATGTTAAAATTAATATTATACCTTTTTTTGTTCCAGACAAAATTACGCTCGCTAGTACCGGCCCTTCTGCAGATACCGTCGTTTCTGCAGTGGTAAAAACATTAGCAAAACAACATTTCAAAAATATTTTTTTACTATTTTAATTTTTTTATGTTTCAAATGGTAATCAAAACGATGTAAACGATGTTAAAGATTTTAACTTGAGTTAATAAAAAAACATAAAAAACATGTTTTTTTATGGCCTTCTAAACTAGGCTCCCCCCTTAATATACGACCAATCTAGTCAAATCAGGAGCTTCTCAAGTAGCAGAAGATGTGCATTTTTTCATTTTAATTAGTATAGCTTATTGATTAAAACATATTTTTTTTCTAAATGTTTCATCCGGTTTCAAAAATAGAGGTCTGCGAGGTTTATAAAAATACACATCGCCTGTCACAGACAACAGACTGCGTCATTAAATCGAACGATAAATACAAATAATAATCGTCTTTTAATTATGCCCTTCAACTGTATTGCTCTTTGATGGTCTGCGATAACAAATGATAAAATTCCTGGCGAGACAGCTTACGTAAACCACTTCCGTAAACAAGCAAACGATTTCATTGAAATTTCAAAAATACGTAATGTAAATAGGTTTACAAACTAGTAATTTTCTATATTATACGAAATTTGAATCACCAAATGAGAAATCCACCGAATTTACATATCAAAACCGAATCAAGTGGTATTTCACAGCGAGAAATACATTAATATATAATGTAATCATATTCTTTCATGGTATTTCATGAAGGAAATGCCAGAGGCAAAATGGAATTTGTCCTTAAATTCATTTTAACATTCGGTTAGCCATTTTAATAATGTTTTGTTCACCGGTGAGTGGTTTAATTAGATTTTTCCAGACATTGAAAAGAAGTAATAAAGCGACTTGTAATATCCACGTTTTATTATATACTCATAATTCCCTTAAAATTACGATTTTGATGAATTACCAGATTACGAGTTCCTAGAAGATAGATTGATAAAGATGATTTATTTGAAATAGAGAGAATCTTTGGCATCACCCGGAGTTTTAAAGTTTCTCTGCTTATGTTCCTCTTATCAAAATATTCATGGTTTTGTATTGTTGGATGTCGTAGAGTTGTCAACTACAACGAGCGAACCCGTTACCTCAGGAAGTTTTAACGAAATAATCATTCTATGTCCCGTGAAGTGAGCGAAGAATACTTAGGACAAAACAATCCACCGTCAAGCTCCGTCACATACCCGTAACAGGCCAACGCCTTATTCGCGAGAAAGCCAAGAGAGTTGCCCAGTGGGCATATACTCACGCCTTTACTTCCGGTTGCGACCAGATTACTCCGGTCTCTCGAATGGTTACGAGTTGGCGGTCGCTTGCGCGGTCCTCTCCCTTAAGAAGCGGTGAAACCAAAGACCACGGCATCCTTTGCCCGGCTCTTCACCCGGAATCGGGTAGCCGATGGTCGTTTCAAGAGCAGTCGTCGTAAGGTCAGCATTCACCCCCGCTCTATAGGAAACGGCCGCCGGATAGGTGTTGACCCATGAGTGTGATCAAATAGGTCTTCATGACCAACTCAAAAAGGGCCTATTAGAGTCCTTGAATTGGCGGATGCAGTGGCTTTGTAGAAGCGGATCGATAGTTTTGAATTTCGCGCGGTTTGAGCGTCCAAATCTACCGGCAGGTGGACAACGGAAATAGCGGCATCGAGGTAGCCGGAAGGAGAACGGAAAGAAGATGGCGGGGATGAAGACGCGTGCCTGTGCGGCGTATCGGTTAATTAATGAATAAAAGTTTAAAGCAAGTAAAGAACGCATTTAATTTGTCCCCCACAGTTTCAATCATTATTTGTTGATAAAGGATCTATTCATACATGCACTTGATCCTAAACATAAAAACAATAATAAATGTAGTATACATTACCTGCTTGAATTCGGGTGATTTTGTCAGGTACTGCGCCAAGGACTGCGTGCAAAAAGACAATACAATGTTAGATGAGAAGATATTTTATGTGGGCATGAAATATTGGTAAGGCGATATAGATGAAAGAGGAATCAAAGAAAAGATGAATTAAAAGAAGAATAAATAAATGAAAGAGGAAATAATGAATGGTGAATTTTTTATACAAGACGAATACAAAATACAAGGGCGCTTCAAAACGTTTATGGGTTCCAGGCGCGCTATCCAATATATGTTCGCAGATCGCCGATTTTTCTCGCTGAACGTTTTTAACGGCTTTGATGTGTTCTGTCAGTCGCGTGGCTATGGGCCGTTTTGTTTGTCCAACGTAGGCTAGACCGCAACTGCATTCGACTTTATACACACCCGGTGTTTTTAGTGGTATTACATCCTTTACAGGCCTCAAAAACCGAGCTATATTTTGGGTCGGTTTGAAGATCGTTTTTATATCGAATCTGTTTAGCATCTTACTTATTCGATCTGCTACGCCCTTGACGTATGGTAAGAATGCTCTTGATCTGCTAGGTTTCTGAGTTTCGTCTGTATTAGATCGTGTGCGTGTCTCGTGATAATTTCCTTATCCATTTTTCACGCGGTAAATTCGTTTTCTATCCTATTTATAATGTCAAACAACCGCGATAGTCTTCGATTTTATATTAAACACTGTGTTTATCTTGCCCCATGTACTACGCCGAGGAAACAACCTCTCACAAAGTTGGGCTGTTGTCATCGATAACTCACGACATCAGAGAAAATCCTACACTTGTTTACAATAAGAATTTTATGTTTTTACCGGATCAATAACCATTTCCTAAATATACTCTCTATTCTTAACCGTATACTACACATTCTTATACTGCTACTAGACTAAATACACACACTAAAATACAATTATAATTATTTATATTTGTCGTTCAAAAGAAAGCTATTAGAGCCATTGACCCGAATTCAATTTCTTTTTGGTGCCAATCAGGGTAAACGCGCTAAGACGGACGTTTCGGTATTCTCTGGTATGTCTCCTAAATTTTACTTATACAGAGCTTATAAAGTTCTAACATAATAAAATATTTTATCGAATTGAAACGGCTACCTCAAACACTTTTTTTTCGATAATTGGCACAAATCGATTTCTCTGTAGATTGCGCATCCATCAGATAAAAGGGCAATTAATATAAGTACTTTAATGCAAATTATATATGAGTGGATTTGCGTTAATTGTGTTTATTTCAATACTGTCAATGCGATAATTGATGGGATCAGAGTGTCTGAAAACAAGCGTTTCGTCATTAGGAACTCTATTATGCGATTAATATGATTGATGTCACCGATAATAAATATTATATTAAATAGAGATTATGAATTATGTGTATTTACTATATAATTATATAATATATCATATAATATGTAAAATATAATATGTATAAAATAATAATAATGTAATAATAATAATAATAATAATAAAACTCTTTATTCTTAAGAAAAGGCGAGCTTATTGCCTGCAGGCAATATTTTAGAGCTAACCTATACTATTCTAAGAACATTATTTGCGAGTAGACTACATAACTTAACCTATATAAAGAGTATGACAAATAAAATAGAGAAGGATAAAAAGAAGTATATACTTTACTCTTTGTGGGCACAGATTTGCCACAACAAAATAATCAAACACCTATAAGGACGCTAAAGTTTTAAAAGGAGGGGAATGGGAGGGGAAAGGGAATTTATCTGGAGGATTTCAAATGCTCTCTGAGTCTGTTTTTAAAAGTTGTTATGCTTGGCGCGGTTCTCACATTTTTCGGCAAAGCATTCCAAAGACGGGCTCCATGCACGGTGAAAGAGAATGAGAACAAGTCACTGCTGTGACTAGGGATAGAGAGTAGCAGGCTGTTTTTTGATCTCAGAGGGCGTTCATGAGCCGATAGTGCAGTAAATCTGCCGGTAAGATAATTGGGAGCGACGCCATCCAAGATCTTGAAAAGCATACAGAGAACTCGCATGTCTCTTTTCTCCCGGGTCGACAGCCAGTGAAGCTTCTCTCTGTACTCCGTGATGTGGTCAAATTTTCTGAGGCCATGGATATACCGAATGCAAACATTTTGGAGACGCTCAACTTTGGTGGATAACTCCTCTGTGAGGTCGAGAAATGCGACATCTCCATAATCCAGTATAATATAATAAATTATAACATACCTAATACATAATAATAATAATATTATATAATAACAATATGATAGAATATATTATATACATATAGGTATCTTTGCGGAATGTACTCAGACATTTCACTTGACACTAAACACGATAAATTTATGTTAATTTATTGGCATATGGTCATTTGGACATTTAGACAACTACTTACTCAATATTTGGATAGTTAAGGTACCTTATGACACTGTGGAAGACATAACATTTCTAAACATATTACGCACTTCTAAATTGGCTTAAGCGTTTAGAAGCTATGGTGGTTTGAGGGACCGACCCTTACTAGACTCCAAGTTGTTCGGTGTGAGGTGGTAGTATCAACTTACGAGTTAACTCCGTATTGAACGGCGGTTTTGAGTGAAGAAGAAGGTATTTATTGAATCGATTGAAAGTTTGATATTGCCAGTTATAACGCTTCCCGAATAGGTTATGTAGTCGCGAGTGTATCGATGCGCGACTGCAGTTACGAGGGTATATGGATGAGGATTGTATTTGTGCTCCTAGTATCTTGTACTGGGCACGGCTCGAGTCTGTGGGATTGAAGACTGATGCTCCGTGATTGGGAAAGATAAGGAAAGGGAACCAAGTGGGAGGGGTACCGAGTATGCCGTCGCAACCTTGGGGGAGGTGATCACTCGAGGAATGATACTTTGGTTGCTTTTTCGCCGGTCTATATAGGCCGGGAAATGATGCAATCCGAAATATTCCGAGTAAAAGTATTGTTTCATCGTGATGATTCATCGTTGTCAAATAATAAAAATAATAGCTGAATTGTGTCAGTGTATTTCATTGGCAATCGATGCATTTGTTAATCGCATGTAACGGTACTTAAGGGCCGTTACTGTAGAATAAAGAAACGGAAAATGTACATAGATGAACGCTAAATACATTACACTTCTTTTTAGTGGGTAGTCGTGTAATAAACAGGTGGAAATAGATACAAATACATATTCCCTAAATTGGATAAAAAGTGGGACGTTTTAATAGTTCAAGAAAGTTTGTCACTGAGTTTATACTTTCGCTCATGTAGACGTAGCGTAATGTAGAAGTACATCGCAGTTCCCAAAAAATATTCAGGAGGAGTACTACTCTAAACATCCCATCGCAGAATCAAAATAAATAGTATCATTACAAATGTTTTAACTCCAATGTTTTATCTACCTTACCTTACAATTATATATTTACTACTATATGTAGTGGACCCTATAAATGTTATCGGTTGTTAAAGTGACTCTGTACCGCATACTAAACAAGGAAAAAAATATTGTAACTTTTTCTGCATTGATGTGTGAAAACGTGTTTGTTGTAATTTTACGACACTTTTTTATACAGTAAATTATTCTACACGATAACTCCGTTCTTCAGAGTCCCTAATAACTTGTGTTGATCTGATCATTACTGAATTTTCGAAAGTTGAACATAAACACTAATCATCGCTAACCACGGCCTAAAAGAAAAAAAACAACAGCCTTAAATGGCAAAGTTTTTCATGTAGTGTAATCTTCTTTACAAAAATATGATCTAATATCAAAAACTTGTTTTTCAGAACCAAAAGTCAAAATCATTTAATTTTTAATTTATTCTTTAGTATGCGTCAGTAGAGCGTAACTCCCCTATAATGCCGTTAGTCTTTAAAAGGTCTCATGTATAATAGTATGTTTAATGTAAGTAAATATATAAATATTTTTTTATGCAGAAATTTCAGCCACCAATTACGCATTAAAAAAAAATTCGGTTGTCTGTAAAGTCGGTTTACTGACGATAGTTGAACGTGACAACGTCATAAGAAAATACTGATGGAATGGTTGCATTTTAAGCAGTTTCATTTAAGATTCTGATATTGTTTATTACAAACACCCAAAAATATATGTTTTCATACTCACCGATTTGACTACAACATGTAAATGTATTATTGTATAGCAGTATAATTGTATAATTGTTTATTGTTTAAAGTTTATAGTTTTTTTAAATTTGAAAGTTTGAAATCTCAAACTGTTAAATAACGGTTTGAGAAGCGTTTGAGCACGCTGCGCCATCTAGCGGTAGGTAATACGTCGTAAATAAACAATATCAGCGACATTTTACCAACCGCTAGATAGCGCATCGTAATGATAGCTTTTCATACTTTTTTTTTTTTTTAATAAAAGTTGCTTACTTCGTTGCACTTTGTTGTACCCACAAGAAAATTGTCCGTTCAGTAATAACATTCCGTATATCAAGAATACATATAAAATTATGTCAAGAATTTAAATTATTCTAGTGATTTTCATTCGTACTATTTTAGACTGAGGTTAGTAAATAATTCTTGTCGCAACCGGTAGATGGCAGCATTTATATTGAATAATAAATGGAACGCCTCAGAGCGAGGTAACGCCGCATGAGTCATATTTTTCCGTGCGTGTAGCCGGCTCCATCGAATTATAAGACGTTGTCACGTCAAAAATGATACTTAAATCTCCTTCCCAACTTTTAGCAATCATCCTCATAATACGAAATTTACGCGAATGATTAATTAAGTATTAATGTTAAGCACTACTAGTTTTTTAATCAATAGTTTGTAATTAATTAATTATATGTTATTAATATGGATAAATAAAAAAAAAAAAAAAAAAAAAAAAAAAAAAAAGTTTACCATTATAATTTATTTTAATTTCGACGTGTTTTTCGATAACGTCGGATTATAATTTCATTACCAGTTTTACCAACTGTAGCATCAACTTTGTCGGGTCCGAAAGTTTCCCTCTCGCTGGCCGCTCTAAATTTCGGAATGTTAAACTCATTACAATGTTTTTAATTTGTTTTCTCGCCCGCGTTTATAAACACTTCCCTTGAAATTTTACTCCTGTTTGTGTTTGCCGTCAATTTGTACCTATTAATTAATTACGTCCGGACGGTTTTACATCACCTGCCACCCGAATTAACGTGTACAAAATTACGCGAGCAACGCGGCAACTTCTCGCAACGCCACGACGAGTGGTTCGCACGTATTGAATATAGGTACTACGGCCGTTCAATAAAAAGCGGCAATGAGTATAATGCAGTTAACATTTATTATATGTAACTTTTATTCCTTTGATATCGGAAATTCAAAGAAATCAACTTGGGTTGTCGACTACAGCGGGCGATCCCGTCACCTCAGGAAGTTTTAACGATTAGTCGTTAGCCACCGCCTTAACCGCGAGATAGCCAGGGATGTTACCCGGTGGGCCGACACTCGCGCCCTTACTTCCAATTATGACAAGATTACTCCGGTCTCTCGATTGGTTACGAGTTCGAGGTCGCTTGCGCGGTCCTCTCCCTTACGAAGCGGTGGAACGGTGTTTACCGAACCTGTCGCGGACCACAGCGTCCTTTGCCCGGCTGTTCACCCAGGATCGGATAGCCGATGGTCATTTCAAGAGCAGTCGCCGTAAGGTCCGCAACCACCCCCGCTCTATAGGAAACAGTACTGCTTCCAGACTCCCCAAGTTGTTAGTTAGAGTGCACAGTCGATTGGCCGCACGGTGCGCAGACCTTCTAGGAGCGCCAGAAGGTTGATTCCCAGGGGAAACTGACCATAAGGCTAGAGTCCTACTCAGGCTCGCACTTCATGCGTGGAGGCCGTCGGATAGGTGATGACCCGTGAGTGTGACCGACCCTGAACAGAATGGGTCTCATTCCCATTCAAAGAAATCAGTAGGGGTAATGTACGGTGAGCAGTGCAGGACTTAAGTGTAAGCTACACAAGCTTCAGCTTAGTGCCCCCACTTACTTGAGGGCCCATAAAAAATGTCATAGTGAACAATCGTCATGTTTACTTAAATATACTGTAGCAATAGCTCAAATAGCTTAGGACCTTATCAAGTCTTAATCCGGTGCTGGTGGTGAGTATGGAGGAGATTCCAGTACTTTCAAGCCAACTTCTTCAATGGCAGACATCGCAAATGGGGTGTTATATTTGTTAAACAAATCAATTTTAGCAAGTTTGCCTCTTCGTTTTGACGTATTTCGTTTCGAAATGTTATATTATAGTAGCTCCATAATCAAGGCATTCAATTACCATGCCCCCTTGACGGCTCGGTGGCATAGCGGCTAGGTCCACTGATCTTACGTTGTAAGGTTCCGGGTTCGATTCCCGGCTGGGTCACCATTTTCAGTTGCTATAAAATTAACGGAATCGCATTTTCCACTCTGTCGATCGCATGCAATAACAAGACACACATGTTATACGCACATATATACATAAACACTTCATAGTAGGGTTGGTTGTATTAGATTGTCGTATGGTAATAAACCCGCCCATTGTGAAATTTCACAATAAAGAGTGGAAACAAACAGACGAACTGTCCCACAAAAATGAGCCTATGATCATACCGGCGGATGGAATGGACTTGAATGTCTTTAAGAGTAGGAGAGGATTTTCTTAGGACGTTTCTAGACAATAAACTGTTCTTTTGCAATAGAATCGTAAAGGTAAAGTCGTGTTTCGTTCATAGTTACGAATCGAGCCGAAAAACGGCCAGGATCCTGTTGTCACAACTGCAGAGTACCTTGCAAAATTTTCAGTCCTAGATTTTTTTCAGTCCAGCCTTTTCATTATTATCCTAGATCTCCACCCTTATAATTTCTTAGTAGCTAGTGTACCTACTGGACGATAGATATACCTTTTACTTTTTTACCCAATTCAATGGACAGTTTATTTATTTGTCAATTGTTTTATTGTTAATTGTGATGTTACAGTATTTTTTTGTCAATTGGAATATATTTGGAATAATTTACTTTTTACGATTCTTTGCTAAATTGAGTACCTAACTAGTTTTAAAGTTAATTTTATATCATTTCTATACAATTATAATGGAGATAAATACTCTTTCTTTCTTCTTAATTTTCTTATTTCCAGGCAGGTACTCTCAATTTTCAAAACGTGCCCCCTGATGTAGGTATTCGGTTTACCGCCTCAGGAGCACGCCTGGCTGGGTTGACCCAAATTCTCCGTTCTTTCATACGATATTTTGAGAAATAAATAAGACACTTCATTTAACAAGAGCAATACATAAAAAAGATAAAACACGACTGCCCTTACCAATACTAAAATAATCATAATAAGTGAACTGTTGTATTTAGAATTATTAGAAAAAAGCTTGTTCGCACTGAAAAGCACGTTTAGTAAGATAATAAAGTTTGTTCTGCGCCGTGCGGCAGGCATCTTGAAACAACCGCGCGTCGGTTGCTCTCGGTGCCCAAGTAACAAAAAATATAATAAAAAGAATAAAAAACACGACTGCCGACACAGAAAGTGAACTACTGTATTTAAAATTAATTTTATGGTGTTTTTTATGAAATATTTGTGGTTGATATATTTATGTATATTTCTGGAATGTCTCAATCAGACCTTTACTTTGACAATAAACACGATATATTTCTGTTAATTTATTGACATATCAACATTTTGACATTTAGACAACTACTGACTTGATTTTTATGACACACTCGGGATGACATAACGATTCTAAAAATACCACAAACTTTTAAATCGGTTTAAGCGTTTAGAAGTTTGGGTGAAATAAAGAAACGGAAAACTTACATAAATGAATCCTAAACACATAACATTCTTTTTTTGACTCATTTTATAACCGAAAACTAAAAGAGAATAGTATATTGTTCATATTAAATCTTTTTAACCGACTTCAAAAAAAGGAGGAGGTTATCAATTCGGTTGTATCTTTTTTTTTACCTGTCATTTGTGAACCGATTTGGAAGATTCTTTTTTTATTTGAAAGAATATATTTACAGATTGGTCCCATTTTTATCAAAATCCTGTTCTGATGATGGGATCCATGAGGAATTGAGGAAACTCCTCAAATATTATCATATCAAATTGGAAATTGACATGTTGGTTCATTTTCGATGACAATTCATTTATTTTTATGGTAAGTTTGACCTGATTCTACACCCTGGGTTGGCTCCCGACTAGGGAACTCCTCAACGGTCAGCAGCACAGATCCCAAATTTTGAATACTCATTCAGTTATGATAGCCCGTTCTAAGTATTATCATGACATGGCTGCTGCATTCAGAGTTGCCTCCCGACGAGGGAACTCCTTAACGGTCAACAGCACAGACACAAAATTTTGTATATATATTCAATTACGACAGCCCGTTCTAAGTTTCACTATGGACTGCGGCACCCAGGGTTGGCTTCCAACGAGAGAACTCCTCACCGTACATACATGCAATTTTGTATACGCATTCAATGATGATAGACCATTCTAAGTATCACCATAACATGGCTGCTGCACTTATAAAATAATGGAGTCGGTTTTTCTTATTGCTAAAACTTTGTCTATTATTATCAACTTCTTCTTTGCCAAAATTCACTGCTCGCAGGCGAAAGAAGAACTAATACATATATAACAAAACATTAATAGTGTGGTATCTTCGATGCGTTAGAAGTCATGAGTACAGAATAAACTGTATAGTAAAAAATAAAATTTAGATAGGAGAGGAAACCCGAGAATAGGAAGATGGAAATACCTGTATGCTCGGTTTCCACAAAAACGGCGTAGTGGACGTATACTTCGGCGATGACGTCACGAGACCGCGTACGTTCCGCGAACTCCTGCAGAGTTTCCCGTAGTACATCGCGCCGCGGGCGATACCTACCGCGCTCACGGAGGTCATGGTAACATCGGTCCTGGTGGTGCCCGTCAGAAGACCTCGGGGTCCATCTATGTCCAGCGGGCGGTGTGCGTGGTCCCACGATTGGCGCGCTTCTCAACCGACTGATCGATAGCTACTGTCTCCGCTCTGATAAGTCAGCCTGATTTTGATGACCATAATGCAACGACTATTGACATTACTAGTGTTTTAACGCATTCGCCGTCACGAGATAACGAGAAATTAAACAAGCAATTAAGGAATCGCTAATAATATTATGACAGCAGCCGTTGACTCGTATCAAACTAGGTGACCAAATATCTGGTTAATACGGGGAGTCATATAATTTCAGAATTTGTCTTGATGATGCTGCAAAAAAAGCATTGCTGTTCTAACTATCCTCTATAAAAACATATTTCTTCCTATACTTTTGACGAATGATATTTTTTATACCCATGACTTAAAAATGTTAATATAAAACTGCAAAAAACATATTTGCAATAAAGTTAGAGACATTATTTTTAGGATTTTAACACACGTTTGCTTTCCATTCTGGATTTAATAGTAACGGAGTTACTTAGTATTAAATTTTCAAATAATATTTAAAGAAAAATAAAACCACCTAGAAATACCGAAAAGCGACGTAAGCAAAAGTTGTAGGCAGCGTCCTCAGAATTCTATGTCCAGTGTTAAAAAGGATTCAGGTTTTTTTAAGTTTAGAATTCCGCTATTTTTAAATAAAATGGCGGATATCTCTCATCAGCTTTTCAAATCTCGGCATTAGGTGAACTATTTTTATACGACTGCCTAACAAAAAAGGAGTGGGTCATTTCGAGTGTTATAGGTTACCCTGTCAATAATTGTCTAAATGTCCAAATCCCCAAATTTCAATAAATTGACATAAATATACCGTATTTGTTGTCAAATGAAAGGTCTGATTGAGTACGTTCCTAAAATATACATACATCTATATGGATAAATATATAAAACTACAAATATTTCATAAAAAAAGTTGAAGCACAAAATAAAAATACAGTCGTTCATTTTTTGTAACGGAAGACATGTTTTTATTCCTTTTAATAAAATTAGTTGTACAAGTAATTTGGTCCTTATTGGTCTCATAATTTCTGAGATATAGTGTATACAGGCACTCATACAGACGTACTTACACCAACATACACACAGAAAAATTCTAGAAATTACTCTTTTGGGTAGCCTGTCTCAAAACATGAAAAATTTGCACGAACTCGAATTCTATTTTTTTACTATTTACATACTTTGTGTTTGTAAATAACGAATTTTAATTGAGTAGTGTATTTTTTTAAATAGGCCAAGTAGCAATACTTAATATATTCCGTGAAAACAAAAGAGAAAGATGAAGAAAAGAAAGGAGAAATTATGAGAAAATAGCAATAGAATATAAAATATATTATAAACTAGCTGCGCCCAGCGGTTTCACCCGCGTGGTGATGGAAAATTGTGATAATGATGATAGAAAACCATATATCTTTATAAATTATAGCCTATGTGTTATTCTGATGTGTAAGCTATAATGTAAAGTTTCATCAAAATCCATTCAGTAGTTTTTGCGTGAAAGAGTAACAAACATCCATATATACATACAAACTTTCGCGTTTATAATATTAGTAGGATAATCTAAAATATTATATAAATATACCTAGTCAAAATAAATTGAATACGTTCACTAAACGATATATATAAACAAAATTTAAAAACTTTTAATAATAAAGTTCAATGTTAAAATATAATCAAACATATACAAGATATCATCATAATTTGCACACCTACATTCTGCAGGCAATGAGAATCAAATAATTTCATCGAAACCTCCTATGCAATGTTAAACGGTGCTAGAACACCCGATATATATAGATGGAGGTATACAGAGCAGCAGAGATAATAATAGGAGGAATATTTTGATAGCGTCAAGAAAGAAAATATTGCGAAACAATAGTCATCAATTCCTAAGAAGGAAAAAAGAATCATGTAATACATAGAATTGTAACCGACTCTAATTAGGAATACCTGCGCGTGTTTATTCGTCGAAACCTGTCTGTTCACAATTATTACTCGTAATTAAATTGATTTTTAATTAATCGCTAACCAATTAGACCCATTTGTTTGCAGCCGCTTAATTGACTTTTTATTGCTACCAAATCAATGTAGTGGTTATCACATTAAAACAAGAATTACATTTAGTACCTTGAATGTTGCCATTTACAATGGCAAAGTGAAAATATTAACTAACTAGCGGAACCCGGCGAACTTCGTCTCGCCAAAATCTGAAACTAAGTGATTTTTTTTCAAATCGAATGGAATGTATTTTAATGCAGTGCTCTATGATACACGATGTTTTTCGTTTTGTTTTCTGGCGCAAATATATAAAGAGATGACGGTTTTCCCACTCGCGAACAGGCGACATATAATTGGCCGTGCGTGAAGCAAGAGTTTCATAAACACGTGTCAACTGGTTGTTACGGCGATGCAATACAATGCCACGGTTATCGGAGTGTTCGCCAACCATAATAATGGCGACATCATCAATCGTTGGAGCATTGAAGCGCCGAGAATGTTCCCCAGCTGGAGTTTTGTCTGCTCTAATAACGATTTGGTGGTTATCAGAGGGCATTCGCTCAAGTGCAGTTTTAAATAATGCCACCAACGCATTGTGTTCATGAAAAAATGTCTGCAACTGCTGAACAATGTGTTCCTTTGTCTTTGGATTGTAAGCACATCGTTGCTGCACTTCTTCCCGTGAATTACCCATGAAAAAGATTTGCAGAAATTTATGTTCTGCATCTGGCACCGGCAACAGCGAACCCAGCTTATGGAAAATTTGGCCTTGAATATGCAATCACAAATTTTCTGGCGTTAAGAATGTTTCACCGAAGTGATAATTAATTGAATCATTTTAATTTTTGTTTTACATTATTATTATAAATCCAGACTCTTTTAGCTCGACTATTCTTCATCCCAAAGGTATCCTTGATTTTTGTATGCATGTATTTATCACAGGTATATAGATTTCTAAGTGTATGATTTCTAAGTGTATGATTGTGAATGTAAATCGGAACCCTAGATGAAAGCTCCGGTAAATCAAAATAACAATTTTTTCAGAAATGACGATAACCTGATTTTATAATAACTATGGGAGATATAAAAAATCTAATATTAAATCCATGAAGCTAACATTTTTTTAACCTTGTTTAATAAACTCATGTTTTATATTATTTTTGAGTTACTCTGGTTTTATATCAGCAGTACGCACCTTTTTTGCCCACTAAGTGGAGTTACTTTACTCTACTTGAAAGAAAAATGAGTTTAGCCGATATGTGTATATGTATATGTATATATATTTATTTACATCTCAATTGTTCTTTTATTTAGTCCCTATATCTACCTTAGAACAGGTCCCGGCCTAGTTAGGTGACATTGCCACTGGATTGTGCGATGGAATTCAATTTTCTGATATTGGCTTAACGTTAAAAATATTTTTGGGCATAATCCGTAACTTTTTGAGTTGTATAATGAATAAAAATAAAATAAATAAATTTGTAAATAAGTGTGCAGCAATTACCTTTACTGTGGGTATAAAATTGTCGCGAACAATATGTGTTGCACCAAATGAAGTCATTTGGAAGCAATTATTGTAATATTGTATGTTCGACAGAAAATGCTTAGAATCTGGTGCATTTCCAGACAACAACGATCCTAATGGTTCTGGTGGTGGAACCAATGGTGTCAATCTCATTTTACCCCCTGCGCAACACAAACCAAGTGGTTCGTGGCGGTACTTCAAGGCACTGCAATATTGGCACAAATGGTCCATTTCTCCAATTTGCACGCATTCATAATCGCTATATTGTATCGCCAGATCATAATAGAAAGCCTCTCTGTATGTGTTTTGTCTCAAATTCAATCATCTTCGCACTGCAACATTACGTATACGTGTCGCTTCATTCATTTCTTGGCGATCCTCATCGTTTTCAGTTGCTCGAACCTCTCTTTGTCGTCTCGCTCGAGCGGTCACCTTGCTGAGATTGGAGCGTCTGGGCAAGGGCATAACTGTGAAAAATGATTGCAAAACCTGGAAAAACATTCACGAATTACACAAATTCACTTAATTCAGTTAATTTACCTTCAGAATCACGAAAACACGAAAACGCTATGAAAAATTCGTAAAATTCAACTTAACTGTCAAATGTCAGTTTTCACGC
The DNA here is from genome assembly GCA_944548615.1 of Micropterix aruncella. Classification (NCBI taxonomy): domain Eukaryota; kingdom Metazoa; phylum Arthropoda; class Insecta; order Lepidoptera; family Micropterigidae; genus Micropterix; species Micropterix aruncella. Next base: position 5,000,455 of record OX155957.1, on the reverse strand, counting down.
CGTGCCGCCATCTTGATTTTCGAATTTTCGTATTTTTATTCTTATCAAACCGCGCCATCTATTGGCCGAACTCGGTACTAAAATAATTTTTGGTTTTTCTCATTTTTCTCACTTTTCCGAGAGATTTTCCAATTTTTTTATATCCTATAGCAACACCGAAATGATTACGAACAAAACAAAAAAAGAATCGTTCAAATCGGGCCAGGCGCTCGTGAGTTATTAGGTAACATACATAAAACCCGACTCATTTTTATTATATAAGATTAAATATTTGAAAAAAAACCGGTCATTAAAATTTTTTCAAAAGCTTGACCAAATCATATATATAACCAAATATAATAAATCAAATGGATATTCACTGCATTATTTTTATTACACTAGGGAAAAATGAATTAAGCAGGAACGCTCATCCGATTTATCAGAGGAAATTTCAGTTTCAGTTTAATTATTACAAAATATTACATTACATTACATTTTCGTCGTGTCCAATTGACGGCTAAAGACCGCTCTTGGACGTGTTAAAATAATTGTGCTAGGTAGTAAGTCTCGTTACTACTCTTTACTGAACATACATAGGTAGTCAAGAATTAACTACTAGATTGTCAAACTATAAATATAAATAATCAAAATAGAAGCCTAATATTTGAAGTAGTTAGTAATTTGAAAAGATACGTAGTAAAATTATTCATCGTAATATTCAAATTGTCAGTAATATGTTAAATAATAAAATTAAATCTACGTTATGCATTTTTAACTAAAAGCAGATATATTTTTAAGACCATATAAAATAATCAGACAATAAGGCTCTACTTTTTTAAGTAATTTAAATAGGCACAATATTTGAAAAATCATGGCCCTCAAATTCGGCCAGATTATAGAAAGGGTGGCCTATCAGCATCTCCTTGATGTTTTTTTTGAATTTTATGTCCTCCAGCTGTTTAAATTTTGTAGGGAGTAGATTATAAAATTTAATGCTAAGATACAAGTAGCTTTTCTGTACTTTTGCCAGTCGTATTCGGGGTATGCATAAAAGGGAGCTACCGCGGGTATGATGCGAGTGAATGTCTGAATTAATTGCAGTTTCTGCGAGGTGCTGTCTAGCATACATTAAACACTGGTATATGAACGCCGAATACATAGTCATTACCCTTGCCTTGCTGAAATATTCTTTGCATGAGGTCCTAGTCGTTACCGTAGTCGTTATTGTTAGTTAGTGTAGGCCATTTTTTACAGTGCCAGATTAACCCATGTAGATGCCCTTAGGCGTCGAAATCTCGGGGCCCCCTTTGCCGCAAAGTAGGCCCCAAAATTTACAAAGGCTTTGCTTCTGCATATTATATCTTAATACGTTTTAACCATTCCGCTCTAATTTCATGGTAGACCGCGGCACTTTATTGGAATTTCTCGCAATATCGCCGCGCTCGACAAAAAGTACGATAACTATGAAACCACTCTAGCTATCATAAAAAAAATAACTGTGTAATGATCGCATTAAAATTTTGTATATAGAATATTAAAATTTTAATTTGTAAAACTATTAGATAATTATGAATAAATATGAGAAAATCGAAAAAGTGAAAAGAACTCGGCATTTCTAACTTGTACTTGTCTTACGGAAAAATACAGAGAAATTGTAAATACTATAGTGATCTTTAATATATTATCTATCAAAGATAATATTCCGATTTGCTTATTTATATACAAAAATATTTAGATATTAGCTCATAAAAACCAATTTTTTTTTTATGATTTCTTGAAAAAAAAATAATGATGTTTGACAATGGAATTTTATCAGAAATATCCGCGAAATGACGTGTGAAATTATTCTAGAGGCCGTCTATGTATTGTTACGTAGCCGAAGGGTTAAACAACTGAATTTTTAGTAACCAATATTATTCGAAGACTATCGCGGTTGCTTGACATTATAAATAGGATAGAAAACGAATTTACCGCGTGAAATTTGTAGCACCCGACGTTTCGGTGACGTTGCAGCCACCGTTGTCTAGGGTAGACTGAAGAGCTTTTCAAAATTCCCGGCCTCCGAGCCCGGCCCCCCACCACCGTTATAACCTACGCAGCGGCGGCAGCGGTATGCGGCCTACCCGCAAAACAACGGATTGACAGCTCTTCAGTCTACCCTAGACAACGGTGGCTGCAACGTCACCGAAACGTCGTACTGCAATATTATTAAACTTTTATAAAAGTGTAGAAAATGATAAAACTTTAAATATTCACTGTTCTCATTTTTTTCTAGTAAATTATTTTAGGACATATTGGAAAATTCACCGTTTCCAATAGGTAAGTCTGATTCAGTGGCCATAATGGAAATTGAATTCAGTGGTTCGTGTGTCATTGATAGTCGGTGACTAATTTTTGAGCAGTTTCAAATACGAAAAAGATCGTTATTAATCACGAGAGATCTAAAACTTCTCAACGTTGTCTTGTTGACATTTGGAAAAGTTGATTGCACCATATTAAAAAAAAACGTTCTGTACGATTACGATGCTGGCACTGTTTTATCAGTTTTTTTTACTGTAAATATGAAATCATTAAACCTTTTAATCATTTAATCGAACTCGATGTCTTCTGGATAATATTCTACAACCTTTGGGCAGTTTCTTTAATATCAACGTTTGTCATAATGGCCACTGTGAATCGAATGTAAAGCAATTTCACATTTAATAATACATTGTTTGAATAAAATGTGTAGTGAATTTAATCGTTCTTGTGTCATCGAGGATCGGTGACAATTTTTGAGCAACTACTGTTGACTACAACGGGCGATTTCGTCACCTCAGGAAGTTTCAACGATATTGATCATTCTGTCGCTCGTGAGGTGAGCGTAGAAGACTTGGGACGAAAACAGTCCACTGTCTAGTTTTTTCCACTCGCCCGAAAGGTACCCAGTTTGGTAGGATATCTCCGACTGGAATTAACCATCAGGATACCTCCTACCTCCTAACTTGTTACAACTTGAGCTGTCAACTATAACGGGCGAACCCGTCAACTCAGGAAGTTTTAACGATATTAGATCGTTACAGGATCCTGACCGAGGATACCTGATTTGTTACAGGATCGAGGTCGCTGCGCGGTCCTCCCCGTTACGTAGCGGTGATACGGTGTCCACCGATTCTGTCGCTGACTATGGCATCCTTTGCCTGCTGTTCACCCGGAATCGGGGGGCCGAATGGTTATTTCAAGAGCGGTTGCGGTAAGGTTAACACCTACCCCCGCTCTATAAGAAATATTACTGTTTCCAGACTCCCCCGGCTGTTAGTCGGAATGCACAATCGATTGGATGACGCCGCGCGTTGCGCAAACCGTCCAGGAGCGCCCGAAGGTTGACTCCTAGGGGAGACAGGCCAGAGTCCTACCCGGACTCGCACTTCTGCGTGGAGGCCGCCGAATGGGTGTTGACCCGTGCGTTTAACCGACCCTATACTATACTAACTCAAATATTCATTCGCATAATACGCGAAATAAAGAGGACTTGCGTCATTTTAAGGTGCGTCTGAGTAAGGTTCGGAATAGCTTTCTCTGCCAATCTTACTTATTCTACAACAAACTTCCATTACACATCAGGGGCCTTGGGGAGGTTCACTTTAAGAAAAAGGTGCAGGGTATTTTGACTAAAACCCCCATTTATAGCATTGAGGATTTCGACAATATCAATTTTTCGCAGCTCTATTGACCTACTTGACTATTATTATTCCTTATTCTTTCTATTATTGACTATTTTACAATTGCGTTTTTTTTTCGTCTTCTAACTATTTATTGACTATAATTATTATTACTGATTTCTTTGTATTTGTGTTTTTTCTTTAAAACATCTTCCCGTATGATAATTTGTGAAATTATCCAATATTTGTTTGATTATTTAGTACTTAGGATTATATAAAAAATTAGATAGAAAATTTTACGAAATTACTTAAGAATTTTGATTGAAAATATTGGAAAATGTTGTTTCCTCTACATATATAACCTAGAAAATCTGCGCAATGTTCAACGTTCATACCTTGCAATACCGATGTTCATATCTGATACCTTAATAGGTATTTATATTATACTTGTTATTTTTATTACTTTTGACATGACCAAGTGTAGGAACTCCTATCAACTGGTTTAAAATAAAAAAAAAATACAACTGTGTCTTAGTGGCTAAACTGCAACAAGGCCCATTAGCTCACAATTTTCGAGCAGTTACAACATTTTACTTTTTATTGTGAAATTTCACAATGGGTGTGTTTATTATTATATGACAATCTCTTACAACCAACCCTAACATGAAGTATTTATATGTAAATGTGCATGTAACATGTGTGTAAGTGTGTGTCTTGTTATTGCATTCGAACGACAGAATTAAAATGGAATTCTGTTAATTTTATCTTAACGGAAAATAGTGACACAGCCGGGAATCGAACCCGGAACCTTACATTGTACGATAAAGCTCATTTTACATTGTACGATCAGGCTCATTTCTCCGGTCAATCGAGAGACCGGAGAAATCTGGTCACAATTTGAAGCAAGGGCGCGAGTGTCGGCCCGCCAGGTAACATACTGGCTATCTCGCGGTAAAGGCGTTGGCTTCTTGCGGGTTGTGGCGTAGCTAGACGTCGGATTTGTTATGTCCAAAGTCTTCTACGCTCACTGCACGGTCGATAGAACGAAGAATCGTTAAAACGTCCTGCGGTGACGGGTTCGCCCGTTGTGGTTGACATCTCAATATGTACGATCAGGCTACCTAGCCACGATGTTACAGGGCCATATGCGAAAGTAACGCGTATTTTCAACTTTTCATGGATTGTATACATTAAAATATTCAAGCAATAATCTACGTCAGGAAGACAAATGAATGATTGATTTAAAAAAAGGAATGGCATATCTTTCAAGTAAAAATTCGTTCAATTTGTTATTCCAACTCAAACCGAAGTTATTCATGTTTAAATTAGCTAGCGCGAAATGCGTCAATTACGTGAGGAAGGTCCTACTATGTTATCTTCGCGTAATTACCAGTCGCAACATCCCTCGCAATAAATGTGTATAGTGTTACCAGCGAATCGTGACTGTAGGGCGAGATATTTTCGAATTAAAAATCGGATTATGGCGTTATTTTTCGAAACTGCCAAGAGTCGGGAACGGCCCGATACAGCAACTTTAGAATGTGTTTTTCGGTTATGAGAACCTATCATATGCATTAATGCAAACATGCTAAGGAATACGTGATAATGTTATGGTAGTAGAGTTGAATATGTAGGGTAATAAAGTAGGTACTCATTTCCGTTGTACTTTTTAGCAGCTACGATTTTCGAGATATTAAGAAAGCAACGTGTAAATGACACTCATAAGTCCAAATATTAATTAATCTTCTCTTATGTCAAGTAGCCCAATAGGTGGCGTCCTGAACATGCCTAAATATTTTATGGTAGTAGGTTTGATTGAGCGTATAAGATTGATCAACGCAGTACCACGATTCGGCAGCGAGGAGTTTACTACAAAACGCAACGTGTAGATGGCACTCATTGTTCCAAATTGTTCGATATTGCGTTCGTGATATTGCAAGTCGGCATTTTATAGATGGCGCTCTAAACACGCTGATACGGTATCCTATCTCGAAATATAAATACAATAGCAAACGAATTGTGAAATCTCAGATCTTATTATTTTAATATAATTTATATAAAATGTCATATTTTAAGTTGGTATAAAGGGTTTTAATACGACTTTAATCTCTCCGTATTATTTCTGTCATATAATCAGCCAATTTAAATATGCGATAGATGGCACCAATATCTGTTATAAGTGCTTTAAAAACAACATTCATTATCAATGGTATTATAGCTGGCAGTGCTTGCTATTAGTTTCGCCGGGCAATGCTATCAGCGCCACTTTCATGTGCCGGCGCAGAAGGGTTGCCGAAACGTACAATAGCATTGCACAATCTAATACCTATATAATCAGAAATACACTAATAATCCCTATAATCAGATTTACCCTTTATAATCAGATATACTCTATATAATCAAAGGTAGTAGGTATAGACATTTTATTGTTACAAATTGAAAAAAAACTAAAAATTATGAAAAAAAATGTTTTTTTTTTTACATTAACATCATATATTATTGAAAAATGAAAAGTATACAAAATCTGTTTTTCTCTACGTCAATAATCCGATTTCTTTGCCGCAGTTAAGAAAAAATATCCGTTACCAAATGGCAGCAGTCGCGGTCGTTCATTTAAATAAGTGCCGTGAACGTGATGGTTTACATTTAGATGACATTATTAAGAAGCAAATTCTTAAACTCTGTATTTTATGTTTACAATAAACATTTTATCGACAGACGTCTACATTTCTCTTATCTTGATACACCATTCACCATTTCCTTCCTTTTCGCAACCTTTATGGAAAAAGAAGATTGAATTGGCTAACCCCTCATATATTCAACAAAATTCCTCTAAATAAAAAAAACTTATAAAAAATGTACAAACAAAACAAATTGTACAAACTGCAAAAAAAATGTACAAACAAACAAAGAATTAAAAATAGTTAGCTTTTAAATAAGTGAAAGGGAAACATACGTGTAAATGATACGAATAAGATTCATATTTTATTTTATTAGCATTAAGTACGTCTCAACTTTTTATGTAAATAGTATCAAGGGGGTGGCTTTCTGTGTCGACTAAACCTTACTAATGTAATTGTAGCATATATATTATAATATGGTCAAAATGGCCATTAAAGTTGCACTGAAAGTCACCCTTTCATAATCTCCAGCAGGTAAGCCTTAGGCTTGGTTGGATTTTATACAAAGCTGTATTTAAAAAAAATGGTTATTAAATTAAAAAAAAATATATAAAGTTCCTTTTGAGACACCCCACCCCGTATACCGCATTTTCAACAATCAACAAAATGAAGAAAAACCCGGCTATTCAACCTAAATTATATATTTAAGTTTTAAACTTAAAAATATTTTTTTTTACGATTGGCTCTATAATACAGTCCTACGCATATTTCAGCAGGTCACTAGGAGCATTCCTAGTGATCAGGGGGCATCCCCTGTGTCACGATTTTCTGGCCAGACTATACAACACTTAGTACCAACACGGGTCGACGTAAAGTTCTAACGAGACTGCAAATTCGCAAAGCGAGCCACCGAAACGTGGCTGGTTCAAACGGTGAAACAGCGGCGCCGGCGCTTCAGCTTGAAGAGGGTTTGACAATAATGGCCCCATGCCAAACCAATGATTGATGAACGCTTTGTGCAATACAAACAACCCAACCCAACCCTACCGTGCCGTCGAGCTTTCTATTAAAAGTTCAACAAAAACTGTCGTATTTGACTGCAAAGCGTAGTCGCTGACTTATTTGTAGGCATTATCAAGCTCTACAAATGTTCTCTAGAACTTAATCATATATCTCTCATCGTTAAGGCAGCGTTCGTTAGAAACGTTTTCGTTCGACCGTTTTTTCCGACATACTTTGGAAATCCGACTACCACGAAAAAGTCTTTTTATTTTTCAGACTAATATATAGCCTATAACACTCACAAACAATGTGGCTTTCTATTGGTAAAAGAATTTTCAAAATCAGTTCAGTAGATCCAGAGATTACTTCCTACAACCTCACAAACTTTACCTCTTTATAATATTAGTATACATAGATGTTTGTCTATTTACAGTATTTTTTTTAATTTTAGTGTTTTTTTTCTGTATGTTTTTATAATGAAGCTGCAAATAAATATTTTTCAATTGTATTTTAATTAACTACTTAATGAAATATAAAAGATATGAACAAATACACTTATAGAATAGTTTTCGTCTCGATTTGCACTCTGCAAAATCGTCGATCAGTTTTGAGACATCAATTTTTTTGGCTTCCTTGGCTTCCTAGCGGAGTTGGATGGAAAGTCGATCGTAGACAGAAGATCAATTTTGGGCCCCCGAACTGTCGTGGTGCGCCGCACCGTCTGCACTGGCTTAGTTACGCCAGTGGCCTACTGCAAATTTATAATTCAAGGCAAAATCAAGGCAATTTACTTCATTGATATAGGGAGAGTACACTATCATTGATCTGAGCAGTAGTTTGCAAGATACACATAGCCAGAATGGTCGCCAAACTTTTTAATTTATTTATTTAACCATCTTTAAAATACAGCCTTCGAATAAAATCCAGCCAAGCCCTAGGTTTATTTGTTATAGATTATGATATTATGACTTTTAGTGCTACTTGGTTGTCCATGTTGACCATATTATTATATACAAACATCAGTTGCATTGGCTAAGATTAGTAGGCACAGAAAGTCACTATCTTTATAATGTTTAAAAAAACGTACCTAATGATAATATGTAATATGTACACTTATTCGTATCTTTCACACTTTCACTTATTTCAAAGTTATTTTTAACATTTTTTTTGTGGATATTTTTTTTTTTTTTGTGGAATTCGATTGAATAAACCAGGAAATTCCAGTTCAATTTTATTTTTCCATAAAAGTTGCGAAAAAAAGGGACTGGTAGCCGTTCGTTTTGTATCTGTCTAGTGGTATATTTATGTTGGACAAACATTTTGAATTCGCCAGTCTCGAAATATTGAACTATCATTCAAAAAATAAATAATACTTTAGTTTAATAATAATATGTCACAATTGTTTAAAAGTTCTGTTTCGTCGTGTCTGAATTTAAATCTAATATTATTTGTAACTATCATTTTTAAAATACGGTGTTGTATGGATGTCAGATGTAATATTAAGGGATATGTAAGATGTAAACGTGTTACCGTATGTTGTAATTCTGTAAGCAATATCAGATTCGACTATGGCAAAATAGAGCCTTCTCAGCTGGTTGTTTTTGAAAAAGTGTTTTGAGTGGTAGATTTTTTTAATGATCTGTCTCTTGTCTCTTGCATATGTTTTTTAATGTGAAGTCCCCAGTTGAATCTCTTATCTATCGTTAGTCCAATATGTACCTTTCTGCATCGTTTTTTTTTAAATTTTGGCAGCGGGGAGAGCACCTAAAGAAGAGGAATAAGATTATATTTATACTATTTATTTGAGATTTCACAATGGGCAGGTTTATTGTCATATGACAATCTCTTCTAACCAACCCTACTATGAAGTGTTTATATCTATGTGTGCGTGTAACATGTGTGTAAGTTTGTGTCTTGTTATTGCATTCGAACGACCGAATTCAATAGCAATTTTATCCCAACGGAAAATGGTAACCCAGTCGGGAATCAGATCTGGGAACTTACAAAGTATGATCAGGCGACCTAACCATTACGCCAACGGGTTATGTTACGAATTGGGAGCTGTATCATAAAATGAAGAATTTCTTTCGTAAAATGCTCTAAATTTCTTTCGTAAAATAATTAACTAAACTTTCAGAAATCGCGATAAAAAGCTTTTGCGTTATTCTCATTGTGTTTATTCTTTAGCCAGATTGGTTTTTTTCCGAGATATTATATAAATTCCGCCTTTTAACTCGTTGCATGTCAGTAAATAATATGTCGCGTCACAGGCCGTCATTTTGCTTTACCATTTTGACGTTTCAATCGAAATCCGGCGAAAATGTTAAAATATCCACAATTCCATTCTAATATCACATTAAATCAAATTCAAGAATCAAAGACGGAAGGTCGATAAATACGCAAAAATACACAGTAAATTCATTAATAAATGAGAGGATGATGTGTTTGATTTCATTTCCAATCCTCATCCATGGGATACTTGACCAATCGCGTTTTTGTGCTACAAAAGCAAGCCGTTAGGACAATTTTTGGTGTAAGCAGAGAAACACATTGCGCCCCTTTTTTATTAAAGCTGGTATCCTTACCATGTCGTCCATGTACTTATATCAGTGCCTTATATACGCCAAAGAGAATGTTTTAAATTGCGAGCTTCACTCCACTCGGCATAGCCATAATACGCGACATAAAAACAATGTGTTATTGCCTAAAGTACGCTTGACTAAATATCAAAAAACATTTTTATATATTAGTTTTAAATTGTTCAATGCTTTGCCATCATCAACGAAAAGACTTGAGATAGCAGCATATAAAATCTGCTTGAAAAATCAGTTAGTCAAACATGCCCTTTACAAACTGGACGACTTTTATGATATTGCGTCCACAATTGCTTGATTATAAATAACCATATTATGACTATACTTTCGAACTAAGTTTTAGATTTTATTGACATTGTTTTTAATTACGCATGTTTCAGAATTTTTCTTTTTATGGTATTGATTATTATTTGTTTGATTATTGATTATTTTGTAAATTTGACTATTTTTAAGTACTTAATCACCTCTGATTACAATATTTTTTTTTTTTTTAATTAATCAAAGCGGTTTTATCATCCGGTAAATTATGATTGTAAAATTTGACAGCCAGATAAATCAAGGTCGCACCAGTGTTCGCCTGAACGAAATGGATTTTTGACGACCTATCCGATCATATCGCGCATGAAATGAAAATGTTCCTCCCGCGAATCATCTAACTGAATCGTAATCGAAGCGACTTTATCGAGATTCAACCGAAAATGGCGGATATTCTCCAGCTATGAATGTGACAGTGGTCTGGCATATTTGCGGGACGTGACGAGGGTCGACGCGGAAGAAAAATGCTCGAACAAGTGACCGCGAAACGGCCGCTCGACTCGCCGACGCGCTCCCCAAGACGCCCCGTGACGCCCCGCGACGACCTCAACCCCCGAACCGAGGAGGAAAGAGCCGATCACCGCACTCACCATATAAATTGATCGAGATTATTGACGTATAAATAAAGGGTATATTTTATGTTCTACGGCAATTTTGTTTGGCCATTACTTCGGTTAGTCTTTTTTTCAAACAGTCGCGGAGAGCGATATACATGTATGTTTGTTTGTTTCTACTCTTTATTGTGAAATCATCACACGGCAATCTCTTAAAACCAACTATACTATGAAAATGTATAATATATGTTTGTGTGCATGTAATATGTATGTGAGTGTGTGTCTTGTTATTGCATTAGATCTACATAATTGAAATGCAATAAGACCATACACTATAAGATCAGGCGACCTAGCTACTATGCCACCTATGTGTTGCAAAGAAATGATAAAAACAGAGATTTGATCAAATTCCTAATGGATTACAGGAGATGTTAAAATGACTACACGTGTCGCGTTAAGAATAAAAAAATAAATAAAAAAGAAACGACACTTCTAAAAAGGTCAAAATGTCTTTCTTGAATAAAAATAATATATCTAGAATAATATCTTTCAGAACAAAATTGTGTTGTAACCAAAATCCATTAATGAAATCACACCTTTAGGCTTAACGACTCGGGACACTGAAAACCTAATTAAGGAAACAGTTCCTAAGTGCATTTCATAAAATTTTTGCTTTCTAATACCGAAACGCCAGCTGTGCTCATTAGCAAGTCTTATAACGATAGGTTACGGTAAATTCCAAAACAAACGTGTTGCGACATCCACGCCTGCTTTCTACTGTTCATGTGCTTCAGATTTGCATAACGGATCACTGGACCTGCAAAACTATCTTTGTATATATTTTACTTATATTGTTTACTTATATTAAAAAAAACCTTTAAGATTATTCGCTTATTTCTAAGTGGAAGCGTTAGTAAAGTAGGATTAAAATATAAAAGAAGATATGTACATTAAAATAGGCTCTTATAATATACCGTAGAATACCATTATTACTATCAATCTCATTAATGTATGTTTTGATTAATAATTAAGCTTCAGAATGTATAATTTTAAGAATTATAAATATGTTTTAGAAATAGAAATATAAATTAGAAATATAAGCGACCACTATCGGTCAATATCGAAAACACGGCCAAGCCTCTTAATGACTAAGCTCATTAAGCCGGCCAATCGTAGCAATACGAGCCGTTGAATTATATCCCCACTCCTCATTAAACGGCTATGAACCCCACCTCGACCCGCTGGCTAGGTAGCCGAGGTGACGGGAGGGGGACGAGTCAGTGGTTAACAACAGCCCGTACGGTCAACATCACCGAGAGTGACTAATATCAACTTTGTGCGCGTCAGACAATTGTAAACATTCTTTATGTCACCCGGTTATTAGTCTTGTGTAAAATAACCTTAAGTTCGGCTTTATTTAAAAACCGTTAGTAAATAAAATCGAAATTGCGCCTCAAAACGCTAGTTTTATTAGCAAATATCACAAAAACATCTCCGAAAAGCCATCTGGAGTCCTGCCGCCCGACGAACAAACCTTGACCGATCCCGCATAATAACCGGCCCGATTCAAGTTGATCTCCGACCTGCAGCGACGACAAGACCCTTCATCGAGAGACCAAGGTGAGCGTTTTTCTATTAAAACTGCATCACATGTACCTACGACTGCCACAACAAAGCCAATAAGTTAGATTTATTGGCAAAGAACTTCAGCGAGCAAAATCCACATCAAAACTGGGAACAACTGTGACCGGATTTACGCCCGGTTCACACCCAACTGCCACAGTTTCGAACCACACGGAAACTGTACGGTGACTGACAGGATCGCCGTCGAAACGAACGAACTAAAATTTCGTTTCTTCCCGTCGTTGATCTGGCCGATCGCGACGGCAGCCTGTGGACCCTCGACCACAATATTGAGGCATTCCACCAACTAGTCTGCGACAACCATCGCAGAACTGCCGCGGTGTGTGTACTTAACCGACCCATCCCGAGACTTAAAGAAGTCCCGACGATTTGCCGGCACATACCATAAAGCTGGTCCTTCGAGACGGATTTTGAAAAAGCGAAAAATAGACCGCTTGCAAAATCGCTGAATAAGATATGTCGACGAAAAATACGCCGTCCAGAAAAAGCCAGCGAATTGCTGACAAGAAGATGGACGGAGGCGCGGAAGCAGCTCGCGACCGAAGCACAGAATCGGTAGCGACCTCAAAACGACCGTCATCGCGGGCGACATCGACTACCAGTCGCAGATCATCAAGATCCAGCGCGACTACGGTAGCAAGACGGCAGCTCGAAGCAGAATTACAAGCCGCCGACGAACGGGCACGCCTGAAGGCCGACGCCGCTGTGACCGCAGCGAAAGCAGAAGCAGCCGCCGCCGCCGCCGCCGCCGCCGCCGCCGCCATTGAACAAAAAATTAAACTGGAGTTGCTGGAGGAGAAATTGGCGCTTAAAAAACTGCTCATCGAAGCAGAAGTCCAAGGAGAATTAGACGAAGAATACGACGACGGCAGCAGCGTCTCCGAAAGCCGGATAGCACCGCTCATCAGGATTGCAGCATCGAAAGCGTCCGTTCGCCGCACCACGGCGTGGCTGAACACGCAGTTCGAACCTCATCCAACGCAGCCTACCCAGCCGACAGAGGAAGAAGAAAAAATAGAACAGTGTCAGAACGAAAAAATAGTGCCGTGTCAGATCGAAAAAATAATGCCGTGTCAGTACGAAAAAATAGTGCCGTTTCAGAACGAAAAAATAGTGCCGTGTCAGAACGAAAATATAACGCCATGTCAAAATGTTAATTTTAGTACTGTGCCCCATCCGTCAATGACATATCATGCCCGAGCAAACTTGCTTAAAGACCTCCCGAAGTTCGCAGGTGATAGTCGAGAATGGCCAATCTTCGTGGCGCTCTATGACCAGGGGACATCCGCGTGCGGCTTTAGCGATGCGGATAACCTCGTCCGACTGCAGCAAAGTTTGCAAGGCGCGGCACGGGAAGCGGTGCGAGCGATGCTGATCGACCCGCGAAACGTGCCGGACATCAGACGCGCGCTGGAGCGTCGATTCGGCCGACCAGGTGCCCGAATTACCGAACTCCTGGACGAGGCAGCGAAAACACACACCATATCGGTAAGTGATCCGTTATGTAAACTTGTGGAGTTTGGTACAGTAGTCTGCAACGTGGTGCATTCTTTGAAAAATATGGGACACGCAGCATATCTGACAAATCCACATTTATTAAAAGAACTTGTAAATAAATTACCCCAGCATCTTCGCCTTCAATGGTTCTCAGCAGTAAAAAACGAGCACCCGACATTGTTAGAATTTGCAAATTGGGTAGAAAATATAGTAGATGCAGCTTCGTTAGAAGAGTCGTTGCCTACCACTCAAAACATAAACAACAATCGAAATCGTAATTTTTCGAACAATCGAAATCAGAATTTCTCGAAAAAACAAACATACGTCACAAACGAAAACAAGCCGCCCACCTGTTTTAAATGTAAAAAAGACAATCATACTACACCTGAGTGTAAATTTTTGCTTGCGCTGACCATCAATGAACGATGGAATTTTGTAAAAAAAGAACATTTGTGCATTAGATGCCTTCATAAAAGCCATCAGTTAAAAGACTGTAGGAAAAATAACAAATGCGGCAAAGAAGGGTGTCAACAACCTCATAATACGGTATTACACTCTCCCAAGCAAAAAACCTCCGAAAATAATAACACGTCATCGTCCGGGAGCCCAACTCCCTCAAACACGACCATGTCCGGGAGCCCATCTCCTACAAACGAAGCATCGACTTCAAAAACAGTTGCTAATACATGGCACGATACAACTGAAATACTTCTTCGAGTGGCCAAGGTAGAAATTCGCGGCCCCAATGGGTGTTTCAGTACCCTAGCGTTATGCGATGAGGGTTCCTCTATCACCCTACTCGAAGAAACAGTAGCCGATAAAATCGGAGCCGATGGCCCTAAAAGTCCATTGCACTTGGTAGGCGCATCTGGCATGACAATTAAAAACGGGTCTACGCGCCGCGTAAATTTGGAAATTCGCGCCGCAAATAACAATAAATTTTATCCATTAAAAGATGTAAGAACCGTTAATAAATTAGACCTTCCAATACAAAAATTCAGCGCTAAAGACATGATGCAAAGATGGCCGCATTTAAACAAGGTTCCACTTTGCGACGTAAACGGTCGTCCGACATTACTAATCGGTATTGACCACTGGGATCTCTTTGTACCTCGCACTATTAAGGCAGGTGCGCCAGACGGACCTATAGCGACATCGTCACGGTTAGGGTGGACTCTTGGCGGCGCCTCGGGTAAGGCCGGAGCCACACGCGACCACGCGACCCATTTAACTGCGTTAAATGAAGAAGAAAGAGTAGATGAGTTAGTCCGCGAATATTTCAATATCGAAGACCTAGGACCCCATTTACGAAAACATAAACAAGTAACAAACGCCCGCGCTGAACAAATTCTCCAGTCATCTGCCAATCAGGTTAACGAGCGCTGGGAAATCGGTCAGTTATGGAAATCCGACCATACCGACTTACCGCCGAGTCGCGACATGGCCGAACGCCGCCTACTTTCGGTAGAAAGGCGACTGGCAAAAAACGATTCTACCGCGCGACAATACTGCGATAAAATTACAGAATTTATAACGAAAGGTTACGCCGAGAAATTAACTAAAAACGAATGTCAGCTAGAAAGCTCAAAAATTTGGTATTTGCCACACTTCCAAGTTGAAAATAAAAATAAACCGGGAAAATTGCGCCTAGTCTTCGACTGCGCGGCGAAATCAAACGGTGTCAGTTTAAATGACCATCTACTGTCAGGACCCGACTTATTAAACCCGTTAATGGGAGTTTTATTTAAATTCCGACAGGGAAAAATAGGCTTTACCGCGGACATTCGGGAGATGTTTCTCCAAGTAAAACTAAAAAATGACGACTCGCAAAGTCAACGTTTTTTATGGCGAGACCTAGACACCAACAAAGAACCTGAAGAATACCGAATGAAAGTAGTACTTTTCGGCGCTACTTCTTCCCCATGCTTAGCTCAATATATAAAAAACCGTAACGCTGATCGTTTCGAAAGTGCCTATCCGGAAGAAGTAATAAATATAAAAAATAATTTTTACATGGACGACTACTTAGGTAGTACGGATAACGTAGAGTCCGCCGAATCATTAATAAAAAACGTAACACACATCCATAAAACCGGAGGATTCGACTTAGTAAACTGGGCTAGTAGTAACCCACATACCCTCAAAACTATACCCATAGAACACCAATCGAAAGCCAGCGTCACGTGGACAAATCCCGAAGATAACGTCGAGCGCATTTTGGGCTTACGTTGGGATCCCAAATCCGACACACTTGCTTTCGACACCAATTTTCGAAAAATACCCCCCAATTTAATAAACGGTGAAACAATGCCGACTAAACGCCAGACGCTTCAGATCATTATGAGCGTTTTTGATCCCTTAGGACTACTGGGACCCCTTGCCGTAAAGGCAAAAATCTTGCTGCAACATATATGGTTGCAAAAGGTAGAATGGGACCAAGTAATTGGCGAAAGCGCCTTTACAAAATGGAAAGTGTGGCTCGCGGAACTCAAATACATCAAAAACTTTAAAATTCCAAGGTGCTACCAGGCCGAGGGCGATCTAATAGGTAGTACACAACTACACGTTTTCGCCGACGCGAGCGAGAAGGCCTACGCAGCCGCGGCATATGTTCGTTATATTGCCGCAAACGGACAAACCTGTGTGGCCTTCCTAGCCGGTAAAAATAAAGTTGCGCCATTAAAAACAATGTCTCTGCCGCGGCTTGAATTACAAGCCGCTACACTAGCTAGTCGATTAGCCAAATTCGTAATTGAGCAACACACGTGGAAATTTGATGAGGTGTTTCTTTGGAGTGACAGCAAAACCGTGCTATCATGGATCCGTTCCGACCCTCGCAAATTCCAAACCTTCGTTGCGCACCGGCTCGGTGAAATTGACCAGCTGACCCAACTTCGACAATGGCATTGGGTGCCGTCGAAGGAAAACCCAGCTGACTTAGCGACTCGAGACACGGTTAGCGAAGGTTTAACCAATATAACTCAGTGGACATCAGGACCGACCTTTTTAAAACAACCACCTAGCGAGTGGCCCCGCGACACCCAAAATCCTACTGAATTTGAAACACAAGAAGAACTAAAACATACGGTACATGTGAGTAGGGAGCCTGCGCCGAAACCGCTTATCGATATAACGCGATTTTCACAACTTAACCGCCTCATTCGCAGTACCGCATGGGCGCTCCGTTTCGTAGATAGGTGTCAGAAAAAAGGTACGAATGAAAACTCCCTCTCCGCGTTCGAAATGACTCGCGCAGAACTTCATTTGATAAAAGGTGCCCAATTAGATGATTTTAAAAACGAAATTACTGCTATACGGTCAAACATACCTAATAAGAAAAACACAAAATTACGCCATTTAAATGCATATCTAGATGACGAGGGCCTTTTGAGAGTAGGCGGACGCATAAACGCGATCCAAGGCGTGGCACTCCAGGTTAAAAAACCCCCCATCTTAGATGCAAAACACCCCTTTACGAAACTTTTAATACAACACCAGCATGAGGCAGCTAACCATAAAGGACGAGAATTCGTAGCTAATGAGCTTCGCCAAAGCTACTGGATTCTTCGTCAAAGAGGTGCTATTCGACAAGTCACTTATGACTGTCAAAAATGCAAACTCGACAGAGCCAAACCAGTTCCCCCAAAAATGGCAGATCTTCCCGGTCTGCGGTTAGAGCACCACATACGCCCCTTCACTAATATCGGCCTGGACTTCTTTGGACCGATTGAGGTGGCAGTCGGGCGACGTAAGGAGAAAAGGTACGGTGCTTTGTTCTGCTGCATGAGCACCCGAGCCGTCCATGTCGAAATCACCAATAGTTTGACAAGTGATTCGACTATGATGGCCATCAAGCGCATGTGTGCAAGACGCGGAGTACCTTCGACAATATTCTCCGATAATGGCACCAGTTTTCATGGGGCTAATAATGAACTAAAAACTGCTCTAAAAAACCTCGACTGGGACGACTTAAAAAACCAAAATTCCATAAAACGAATCGAGTGGAAGTTCAACACCCCAGCCGCCCCTCACATGGGAGGGTTCTATGAACGTCTCATTCAAGCGGTAAAAAAGGCCTTTTATGCCACCTTAAAAGAAAAGCTTCCCCGCGAAGAGACCCTTCTTACATTAATGGCCGAAGCGGAAAACTACGAAGATGGGCAAGTTAGGACTGTGACGATACAATGCCGCGAAAAAAGGTATCAACGACCCGCGTGAAAATAGCTATTATTAACACTCCCGAAAAACGGTGAATAAATAGGTTTATTCACGGAGGAGGGAATGTCGCGTTAAGAATAAAAAAATAAATAAAAAAGAAACGACACTTCTAAAAAGGTCAAAATGTCTTTCTTGAATAAAAATAATATATCTAGAATAATATCTTTCAGAACAAAATTGTGTTGTAACCAAAATCCATTAATGAAATCACACCTTTAGGCTTAACGACTCGGGACACTGAAAACCTAATTAAGGAAACAGTTCCTAAGTGCATTTCATAAAATTTTTGCTTTCTAATACCGAAACGCCAGCTGTGCTCATTAGCAAGTCTTATAACGATAGGTTACGGTAAATTCCAAAACAAACGTGTTGCGACATCCACGCCTGCTTTCTACTGTTCATGTGCTTCAGATTTGCATAACGGATCACTGGACCTGCAAAACTATCTTTGTATATATTTTACTTATATTGTTTACTTATATTAAAAAAAACCTTTAAGATTATTCGCTTATTTCTAAGTGGAAGCGTTAGTAAAGTAGGATTAAAATATAAAAGAAGATATGTACATTAAAATAGGCTCTTATAATATACCGTAGAATACCATTATTACTATCAATCTCATTAATGTATGTTTTGATTAATAATTAAGCTTCAGAATGTATAATTTTAAGAATTATAAATATGTTTTAGAAATAGAAATATAAATTAGAAATATAAGCGACCACTATCGGTCAATATCGAAAACACGGCCAAGCCTCTTAATGACTAAGCTCATTAAGCCGGCCAATCGTAGCAATACGAGCCGTTGAATTATATCCCCACTCCTCATTAAACGGCTATGAACCCCACCTCGACCCGCTGGCTAGGTAGCCGAGGTGACGGGAGGGGGACGAGTCAGTGGTTAACAACAGCCCGTACGGTCAACATCACCGAGAGTGACTAATATCAACTTTGTGCGCGTCAGACAATTGTAAACATTCTTTATGTCACCCGGTTATTAGTCTTGTGTAAAATAACCTTAAGTTCGGCTTTATTTAAAAACCGTTAGTAAATAAAATCGAAATTGCGCCTCAAAACGCTAGTTTTATTAGCAAATATCACAAAAACATCTCCGAAAAGCCATCTGGAGTCCTGCCGCCCGACGAACAAACCTTGACCGATCCCGCATAATAACCGGCCCGATTCAAGTTGATCTCCGACCTGCAGCGACGACAAGACCCTTCATCGAGAGACCAAGGTGAGCGTTTTTCTATTAAAACTGCATCACATGTACCTACGACTGCCACAACAAAGCCAATAAGTTAGATTTATTGGCAAAGAACTTCAGCGAGCAAAATCCACATCAAAACTGGGAACAACTGTGACCGGATTTACGCCCGGTTCACACCCAACTGCCACAGTTTCGAACCACACGGAAACTGTACGGTGACTGACAGGATCGCCGTCGAAACGAACGAACTAAAATTTCGTTTCTTCCCGTCGTTGATCTGGCCGATCGCGACGGCAGCCTGTGGACCCTCGACCACAATATTGAGGCATTCCACCAACTAGTCTGCGACAACCATCGCAGAACTGCCGCGGTGTGTGTACTTAACCGACCCATCCCGAGACTTAAAGAAGTCCCGACGATTTGCCGGCACAACACGATATGGTCTTTTCCTAACGAAATCCAGTGATTTGATCAAATCTTTAAACAGGTTTAGCATTGTAAGCATTGTAACATTGTATAAAAATAACATTGATAAAATTGTATTTATTATTCAAGTGTAACAACGAACTGTCAAAATAGTTTCAATTGTTCTTTATTGAAACACGTTGTGGATTTGTAGCATCTCAAATTACAATTACATCTCAGTTATTTTTTTATAGGCACATCTATTCGTTTTACATTATATATGTGATTGTTCACAGGAACATTTCTTGAAACCTTAACCTCTGAATAAAGATAATTTTCCTGCAATTTCACTCAAACTCAGCTTAATTGGTTGTACTGATACGGTACATGTGGTTGAAGTTATTAGAAGGGCGTTTCTAAGGAGCCAATATTTTATGATGCCAACTGTTTTACAAATTTGTTTTTTAATAATATATATTAATTACGATCCATGTAATGTTGTTTGCATCAAACGGATATCTACCTCTGTCTACATTAGGTAACTCAACCAAAACGTTGGATCTCAGTAATACTCCTTTAAATTTCTTCGAAAAAGTATCTTATTTTTTTTAAAGCTCGGTAAAAAGCGTGACGCCGTGCCGTCCCAATAACTTACAAAATTGTATTATTTCACATAACCTATTTAGGAATTTGTTCAAATAACTGGATGTGTTCAAATAACTGGATAACCATATCGAGTTGTCGTTTTATAATCTCCCGTGAATTGATGAAATCCCTGTTTTATCATTTCCTATTGACATATTACTTTTACGACTGAGGAGATTATGCAGCTGACGGATAACAGGCAAACGCTAAAAAGTAAATACTGGACGCAATATAATACTTTTCACAGGGCAATTAACCTGAAGAGTGTTGCGATAAAGACGCTAGTTTAAAAAAAATAATAAAGGGTCATCAAAAGTCTGGCGAATGCCTGCGCGACCTGATGCGCTCAGAGACACAGATTTGGGCGAAAAACCATTGCAGGAAAGAGGAAAAGAATATTAAAATGAAGCATTTAATTTGCATAGGAATATAGGAAGATTCGACAACTCACAGATTCAAAACGACACTACTATCCGACGTTGCTTGATAAAAGACAATGAAACTGTTACAGATTTATATAATACCATTGATTGTATAGCGTATTAGATTGCTTAATGACGTACTACCATTGTCAGCTAGAATTTCAGGAACCTATGGATTAAAAAAAGTATATATTCTTCTCTTATGGTCAATATGGGGGCTTTCGTGGTGGCGGATTATAAATGGCTCTCTAAACAAGCCTATATGAGATTCTATACCGAAATAAAATAGTAATTTATTAACGAACGAATTATTTAATAATAAACTGTCATCAAGCGGCATCGGATCTTATCAATCGTCAAACTTAATTATTTTATTATATAGAGTATCAAAGTTAATTATATAGAGTATTAAATTGCTCAACGTTTACTACTATACGTTTTGGTAGCTAGTATTTTTAGATCGTTTAGATTACACTCATAGTTCCAAACATTTATTAATCTTCTCTCATGTTCAGAAGCCAAATAGATGGCGTCCTAAACATTCCAATGAGATATCCTGTCTCAAAATAAAATAGTAATATAATAGGAAACGATTTTTAACATAATTCAATAATTATTTTAATAATATTTACATAAAGATGTCAATGGTTAATCTGGTATACAGGTTTCAATACGTTATAATTACGCACGATAAATAGATGGATCTCTATTTCCCCGTATTATTTCTGTGATGTAATCAGCTCATATAAACAATGCGATAGATAGCACTAATCATTGAATGTTCTTATTGTTATCATTAGTTAAATTATTGGGGTTTTTACATTCAATCGGTCTTTATAAGAAACCATTCATTAACAATGTTGTTTTCTAAATGACATGGTGAAACTGAAAACAATTTATTTGGCCATCTATGGCCATCTATGGCCATCTATGGCCAAATAAATTGTTTTTAGTTCCACCGGAGAATGGTATCAGCGCCACCTGCATGTCATTGGCGTAGAAGGGTTAACAGAAAGTACTATGGCATTTGGTGGTGAACGGTTTCGTGTAGCTTGGGCCACAAGTAACATTTTGTTCGGATCGGCTCAACTCACGATTCAGCAGCCTCCTCGAGTGGAAGGCTACCCCGGGTAAGACTCCCGTGTGTCAGGCCTCAGAGCTGGTGGACCGGTTTCTCCCGGCGGGATTGTATCCCGGCGCCACTGGACGATTTGCGCACCGGTCGGCGAAGCCATTCGGTTGTGCATTCTGACTAATTGCTGAAGGGGTCTGGTGACTATGGATAATACACTGTTTCCTAAGCAGTGGAGGTGGATGTTCACCTGTTGTCATGCCACTCTTGAAATGATATTGGGCCACTCAATCCCGTGTGGCACTACGGGCAAAGAACGACCAGGTCCGCGATAAATTCTAACTGAGGTTGCGTAAGCGACTTCGGTCCCGTAATTAGTCGGGAGGACGGAGGTATCCTGAAGGTTAATTCCAGATGGAGTTATCCTGCCAAAACTCTAGTTAGGGAATGAGGCTGCCCGCTACCTTCCCCGGTGCCTCACCGTAAGGTGTCGGTCTAACGGGTTGCTGGTGAATTAGACAGTAGATTGTCTTGTCCCCAAATTTTCTACGCTCATCCCACGGCTGAAAAAACGATCTATATTGTTATATCAGCCTGGGGTGACGGGTTCGCCCGTTGTAGTCGACACGGCCCAACTATGGCATTGGGAGCCAATTAGTCTCTGCAGTTTGGCCTTTATTATTCATGTGTTTGTATCGGCCGCACTCACAATTCAGCAACCATTCGGTAGCTTCGACGCAGAAGTGCGAGCCCGGGTAGAACTCTGTGTCTGTCTGTGTCCTGTGTCAGTTCCACTGGAAATCGTCCTTCGGACGCTCCTGAACAGTTGCGCACGTTGCGGTATCAGCCAATCGACTGTGCATTCCGATAGATAACCGGGGGTGTCTGGAAACGGCTTTGCTTCATATAGAGCGGGGGCGGCTGTACCTAATGAGAGCCACTCTGGAAACGACCAATTGGCCACCTGATCCTGAGTGTAAGATGGGCAAAGGACGTCATGGTCTGCGATGATTCGAACTGAATCGCCGCTTACATCAAGTAGAGGACCACGCAAACGACCTCAAACCTGTAACCAGGTGCGATGCCAGAGAAATCTGGCCGTATCTGGTAGCGAGGGCGCTTTCTCTGCCCCCTGGGTTAACTACCCGGTGCCGGGCGGTAAGGGTTGGTCTTTCGCGGGCTAGTTGGCGGAGCTATAAAGTGGAAGTCTTCTGCGCCCATCCCGCGGCTGAAAGATCGATAAGATATCTTTATACCAGCCTGGGGTGACGGGTTCGCCCGTTGTAGTCGACACAGCCCAACTAAAAACTGTATGCATCTCGACTATATCTCTTTCTGTAATAGGCTTTTTGACATTACATTTATAATTTTATACTAAAACAACTTATTTTTAATCGGTTTTTTAAAGAATTAATTATGTTCATTATAAGCTTCTTTTTTCTTCTTACATTATTCATTATATTCAATGTAAAAAATCACTACTTATTGAGTTAATTTCTACATATTTTCTCTTTTATGTTTTGATTATTAATAGAAGAATTTGATCATTAATGAAGAATTCAATCATATCACGGCCAAATGTAAATGTAATACAACTGTCTATACAACTATGTATTAGTTTTTAGGACAATAAATTATTAGGTTTGATTTGATTTGATTTGATTGACTATGGCATAGATACGCTATATAATCTATGATGATCCGCAAGATTTATGTAATACACCTCATTGACGTTACGAGTGACTTCAGCCGTATTTTAGTTTTGCGCCTCCGAATGCCAAATATGTACCGAAGAATAGGAAATATGGAGCAGTAACAGCCAACAATAAACACTAGAATATATTATCCGCTCCCGTTATATCTAAATAAATTCTGTTATGCCAAAAAAATAGAGCCAAAGATTGGTAATATTGGTGAGATATTATGCAGCATGCTCTTCGACATGACCGACAATGGCCTCAGATATTTGGAAATAAGGTAATAACACTATTTGTTGGGGTAATCACCTTCATACCACCTGAATTTATGGTTGACTATCGGCTCAGTACTTAAATAATGCTCAGCCAAGTATAACCTGAGTACCGTGGAATACTTAACTATTGAATGTATTTGATAGACGAGAAATACCAGCCAATTTCTCTGAGTATGGCTCAAGTATTCGGGAATTTCTTCATATAGAGCTGTAGTACTGTAAAATACTGTTTTTAACCGCCCTACCTTTGGGTTAATATTCAAAAAGTAGGTAAATCCTTGTTTTTTTTTCATTAGATTTCTCAATAACAATACTTGTTTAAAATATACCAGACAAAATATATAGCGGTTTAGGTAATCGGTTTTTATATAAATTTGTATATATATATATATATATATATATATATATATATATATATATATATATATATATATATATATATATATATATATATATATATATATATATATATATATATATATATATATATATATATATATATATATATATATATATATATATATATATATATATATATATATATATATATATATATATATATATATATAATATATATATATATATATATATATATATATATATATATATATATATATATATATATATATATATATATATATATATATATATATATATATATATATATATATATATATATATATATATATATATATATATATATATATATATATATATATATATATATATATATATATATATATATATATATATATATATATATATATATATATATATATATATATATATATATATATATATATATATATATATATATATATATATATATATATATATATATATATATATATATATATATATATATATATATATATATATATATATATATATATATATATATATATATATATATATATATATATATATATATATATATATATATATATATATATATATATATATATATATATATATATATATATATATATATATATATATATATATATATATATATATATACGTTCGTATATGTAGGGCGGTTAAATGCGGTATATTTTTATTTCATAAACCGCTTGATAATAAATAATCAATATTTTGAGCGCATTGTGCCATACTGCGAATACTATTTATTCAGGATGATTTACCTATTGCTAGATGGCGCAGCGCGATCAACGCTTATAAAACTTTTATCTATCAATCATGTTTAAAAAAAAAACAGAAAAAATATATATATATTTTTTTTAAGTATCAAAAGTTGCTTATTTGCCCGTACTGATTCATCCACTTCAAGGTTGTCACTAAAACTTACCCTGTTATTGCGATCGCATCTCGAGTTTCATTATCGGTTTCATATTAATAGACTTTAAAAGGTCCAAAATAAGTTCGTTCGCCATTATAATTTCAAGAACAAAAGTTATTGCAACAATACTAATGAGACGTTTTACTGTTTATAATAGACCCGTTATCTTATCGGTCCAGCTTAAATGGCCTTTATGAAATAATTAATGGTATATTCGATTACTATGACCTGGTGGGCGAGATCAATAGAACCAGGCAGAAATGTGACCTTTAGCCATTGCTACGTTTCAAAATTAATGCATCCAATAATGCAGTAATTACAAGCTGCTGTGAGATTTATAATAACGATTTAAATCAGATTGTAATTTTTATTATTTACGTAAACCTAAACAGTTTAATTAACTGGCTGCTGTTTGATCTTAAGCTGTTTTATAGATTATTTTTAATATTATATTATTACGAAGATGTTTACTATTATTATATATAAAATTATAAACAAAACACGATATTTACTAGACACATTTCGAAATATTCACTCAAATACTCACACTTCACACTAACACAATCACATACACACACACACAAACACACACTTACCCTAAACACAATTTCTTATGTGTTTTTATTTTAAAATTGATGCACCTAATTTCTTGAATTTTTTTGACATCCATATTCGGTTTCATTTTAATTAAGCTGTACTTTTTACACGACTGCCCAGCAAAAAATGCGTATTATGTGTTTAGGGTTCATCTATGTATGTTTTACGTTTCCTTATTCTACCATAACTTCTAAACGCCCAAACCGATTTAGAAGTATGTGGTATTATTACAATCGTTATGACATCCCAAGTCTGATAGGGTTACTTAACTATCCAAATATCAAGTAAATAGTTGTCTAAATATCCACATAGCCAAATCTCAATAAATTAATATAAATATATTGTATAAAATCGGAGACTGTCGCGGTTGTTTGACATTATAAATAAGATGAAAAACAAATTTACCGCTTGAATTTTGTAGCACCCGACGTTGCAGCCGCCGTTATCTAGGGTAGAGAGTCTACCCTCGACAATGGCGGCTGCAACGTCGCCAAAACGTCGGGTGCTACAAAATTCATGCTGAAAATTAGTTTTTTAACTTATTTACAATCAATATATCGTGTTTTGTATCAAATAAAAGGCCTGATTGAGTACATTCCGAAAATATATGTGTATCTATATGGATAAATACAAAAACCACAAATATTTCATATAAAAACCGTATTAAAAATAATCTTAAATACACTTTTTGTAACGACAGTCGTGTTTTTTATTCCTTTTAATTAATTTTAATACTTGTTGGTACTATTCACTCGATGACTTCAGACATAAAGAATGGTATTTCATATTAAGCTACTGAATAGTAAAAATTGCACCTAAATTGGCTAACTAGAATTTAGGATATTTAATTGCATCTTCCTGAATTGCATTTCGATTGTAGATTTAATTTATCTTCTATGATCATTATTGATCATATACAAAATCTTTTATACATACGAAAAAACTACTTTAATGATAACGTCTAGGTAATAATTAATGGTAGGTAAATTAAGGATTGATAATGATGTGATTGGGGAAAGGTAGTCAAAGATATTTTTAGATGTATTTAAATTAGACCATAGTATTTTTGACAGACCTTTGTTAACAAGAGATGGCCGTAGTCGTTCGGTATGTAGATCTTCATTTTGGGAACAATATCACTTTAGCACTTTCATATGTATCGACGTCGTACTAAGCACTGATTTGTTTCAACACGAATATTCCCTTATTATAGGTTGTTGTAATTTCACGATAACACCCTGTTTGACATATATAGATACGGCGGGGCAATCGCTCTGTTTATTTGTATACGTTTCGTGGAAAAAATTCCACAGTTCCACGAGAGTCGCAATCAGTAGGAAATTTCTGACATTCGTATCCGCCGTGACATGTCACCGTGGAGTTCGCAAACTGTCAATATCTGATAGGGGAAAATTTGCGGATGGAAATTTTCATTTCTAGTGAGAGACCTGTTTAAAGCACTACTTTATATATTTAAACTAGTGTAGAGCTATCGTTTAAAACAAAAACAGATGCCTCAAGTACCTCAAGAATCTATTTACAGTAATCCCTCTATAATCAGTATCTATAAATTCAGAATATATAATAAAAGCATGTCCCAATAATCACTTAAAGCTAGTTGTCGTATGTTAGAATACGTCAGTTGTTAGCAATATATTGACATTTATTTATTTACTTAAGAATTATTTACTATAAACATTGATTTTGCTTACAAAAATAACAGGAACCGAATGGCAAAACCTTAACGTTACGCTTATTTGATTCTGTCACCCAACTGGAACTAGCCCGTTCTAGGGTAGACAGGACTCTTATATCACACTAAATTATGTAAAAGTCTTAGTACAATGCTCATAAAACTAAATTGCTCTAAAATATTGTCCTCGACAAAAAAAAGAATAAAAGAAAACGCAATTTCATTACAAATTTGGCATTAAATGGAACATAACATGCCATTCATAACATAACATTCACCCAACTGGAACTAGACCGTTCAAAGGGTGGACAGGACTCTAATATTACAATAAATTATTTGAAAGTTTTAGTAACTGGCCATACAACTAAATTGCCTTAAAATATGGTCCTAAAAAAACAAATAATTTTATTTGAAAAATATTAACCTTTAACATCATTAAAATATAATTTATAGTAGAACGTATGTACCTACTATAAATTACATACAATTTAAAGATAATTTGAAATCTTCCAGATAAATTCCCTTTCCCTTTCCATTCTCCTCCTGTTTAAACCTTAGCGTCCTTATAGGTGTCAGATTATTTTAGTGTGGCACACCCTGTGCCCACAAAGAATTAACTATATATATCTTTCTATTCTCTTTTTTTGTATTTGTCATTTTCTTTATATAGGTTAAGTTATGTAGCATCTACTCGCAAATAATGTTCATACAATAGTATAGGTTAGCTCTAAAATATTGCCAGCAGGCAATAAACTCGCCTTTTCTCAAGAATAAAGCGTTTTATTATTATTATTATCTACATAAAACAGGAAAATATAAAGTGTTTTATTTTATTATGTTTTATTATGTTAATATGTTTTTCTATTGATACAAACAACAGTTTTTAATACAAATAACAGAAACCAAGCCCTTTCTCTCCAGCTGCTTCGGATGACATGGCTTTGGAGATTATTGGCAACCAGTAAAAGAATCTTTCTTTTGCAAAAGAGATCACTGCGCAGCATGTATCAGGTAACGACTAGGACCTCATGCGAAGAATATTGGGACCTCATGCGAAGAATAAGGGTAACGACTATGTATTCGGCGTTCATATACCAGAGTCTAATGTATGCTAGACAGCACCTCGCAGAAACTGCAATTAATGCAGACATTCACTCGCATCATACCCGCGGTAGCTCCCTTTTATGCGTGTCCCGAATACGACTGGCAAAAGTACAGAAAAGCTACTTAAACCTTGGCATTAAATTCTATAATCTACTCCCTACAAAATTTAAACAGCTGGAGGACATAAAATTCAAAAAAAACATCAAGGAGATGCTGATAGGCCACCCTTTCTATAATCTGGCCGAATTTGTGGGCCATGATTTTTCAAAAATTGTGCCCATTTAAATTACTTAAAAAGTAGAGCCTTATTGTCTGATTATTTTAAATGGTCTTATATCTGTACTTTAAGTTTAAAATGCATAAAGTAGATTTAATTTGATTATTTAACATTTTACTGACAATTTGAATATTATGAATAATTTTACTACGTATCTTTTCGAATTACTAACTACTTCAAATATTAGGCTTCTATTTTGATTATTTATATTTATAGTTTGACAATCTAGTAGTTAATTCTTGACTACGTATGTATGTTCAGTAAAGAGTACTAACGAGACTAACTACCTAACCCAATTATTTTGACACGTCCAAGAGCGGTCTTTAGCCGTCAATAATGGACACGACGAAAATGTAAATGTAAATGTAAAATGTAGAGGTTTGTCAACAACTACAGGCGAAACAGTCACACCAGGGCGTTATAATGAAATCATACCATTCTCTCTCCCATGAAGTAAACACAGAGACTTAGCGACTAACATACCACAGTCTACAGCGCCAACAGCTCGTAAGAGTCCAACACCTCACCGCGAGGCACTGGGAATCGAAACCATCGAGCCGACCTCACGCTCTTTTTGCCAGATTTGGATAGTTTTATCCATCCTCCAGTCTGGTCACGAATTCGAGGTCGCTTTCGCGGCCTCTACCTTATGTTAGCGTTACGCAAGCAGGTTGCCAGCCCATTGAGCAAACCGCTCAGATCCGTCCGATATGCTCCCCTGATCTGCACTTCCGGGCGCGATCTAATGGGCCCATGTTGAATTGGCCACGAAGACCCATTTGTTCGGGGTCGGTCACACTCACGGGTCAACACCCATCCAGCGGCCTCCATGCATGATGTACGTACCCGGGTAGGACTCTGGCCTTAGGGCTAGTTTCCCCCAGGAGTCGACATTCTGTCGCTCCTGGACGGTTTGCGCACCGTGCGGCGTAAGCCAATCGATTGTGCATTCTGACTAACAGTAGGGAGAGTCTGGAAACAGTACTGTTTCCTATAGAGCGGGGATAGTTGTCGCCCTTTCGGCGACTACTCTTGAAACGACCATCGGCTACCCGATTCCGGGTGAAGAGCCGGACAAAGGATGCCGTGGTCAGCGATAGATTCGGTTGACCCTGTTTCACCCCTACTACCTCGATCCTGTAGTCAGTCAGGAGGTAGGAGGTATCCTATCCTATCCTATACCAGACGGAGATATATAAACTACTTTTTTTTTCTTTTGATTATGTTTTCTTTTAAAACTAGTATTTGTTTAATATGTCTGCCCTAGAACAAGTGTTCATACTTAGTTGGGCGACATGGGACCGATCTTCACTATAAGCGTGACACAACTTGCTGTGGGTTTTAGTGCAGTGTAGATATTAAATATAATTTGTTACGCTTGTCGCTTATTATGTGCATTGCTTTAAATAAATAAATAAATAAATAAATATCCTTCCAAACTGGCAGTCAGGGGGCGAGGCTGCCCGATGAGTACATTTCCAGGTGCCTCGCCGGCTGCTTTGGCCTCTGACGGGCAGGTGGCGGAGTTTGACGGTGGACTGTTTTGTCCTAAGTCTTCTGCGCTCACCTCACGGGAGACAGAACGATACATTTTGTTAAAACTTTCTGAGGTGACGGGTTCGTCCGTTGTAGTCGACAGCTCTAGTTGTAATTACGAGCCCTGGGACAGCCCAGGGACATCCGGGCTCAGAGCTCCCGGGAGATAATAGGCCCTGTTGCATTTTGGCCACTAAGACCCAGTTGTATAGGGTCGGTCAAACGCACGGGTCAGCATCCATCCGGTGGCCTCCACGCAGTGCTAGATAGGGTTGGACGCTGGACTTCGAGCCAGTCTCCCCTAGGAGTCATCCTTCGGGCGCTTCTGGAAGGTTTGCGCACCGTGCGGCGTCAGTCAATCGATTGTGCATTTCGAATATCAGCCGGGGGAGCCTGGAACCAGTAATATTTCCTTGGGTACTTGTCAACCTTGCGGCAACTTCTCTTAAAAAGACCATTATACCACCCGATCCCGGATGAATAAGCTGGGCAAAGGATGCCGTAGTCCGCGATAGATTCGGTAGACATCGAATCACCGCTAAGTAAGGGAGAGGACCGCGCAAGCGAACTTGATCCTGTATTCAGTCAGGAGGCAGGAGGTAACCTATAGATTAATTCCAGACGGAGATATCCTTCCAAACTAGTCAGGTGACGAGGCTTCCCGTTGGGCACCTTCCCGGTACCTCGCCGTATGGCGTTGGCCTCTGACGGGCGAGTTGAGTAACTAGACAGTGCATTGTTTTTCGTCCCTATTCCTCTGCGCTCACCTCACGGGAGACAGAACGATCTAATATCGTTAAAACTTTCCAAGGTGACGGGTTGGCCCGTTGTAGTTGACAGCTCTAGTTGAGGTGAAGGAGGGTTCGCCCTTTGTAATTGACACTTCTAAGTGGACTCCTGAAATGTCCGCTTCAATAACTTCATTTATTCTATACTTTTCTCTGCAAGTGCTTCGGAGAACATGGTTTTGGAGTACATATTGAATGCTAAAAAAGGTAAATCGCATCTCTGCCGAACTCCTCCCAGATTCGTATGGTATCTGATATTTTTTACACAATTCGAATTGTAGCAAGCCGATTTCCTTGCATATTGTGGCTCGATAATTCAAACTATTTTTTTGTCAGTTCAACATTCATCTATGTATAGTGAACTCGCATGAACCGCTTGAACTGTTGAACTTGCATCTTCTAAAAAAAATCGTCGCTGTTATTATTCGGATATTTACCACAGCGATAATTACTTGTTAGAAAAAACGTAAAATATTCCAGTTATAGTATTTCCATTACGCAGTTCAAAATTGTGAGTACGAATTTCTATTTATTTAATAATATAACAATCTGCGTGGAGTGGAGCTAATTGCGATTAATTAGGTATTTGCAGTTCCGCTCCTATCAACTGCCCAGATAATTAACGAGATAATACATTACTCGAAAATGTTTGTTTTAGTGGATAATTCACGGCCATGTCAGTTGGGTCTAGGAGGGTACAGAGCCTTATCTATTTCCGCGATGCAACTCTAGAGATTGCGATAGACTTTGAACTATCATTATTGACCCTTTACGTGCTAGACAAGATTAATGGTTTGATCCTTAGCTAATATCCAAAACTAAAGGTCACTCAGAAACAGCTCGGTTATCCATTACAGTGCAAACAGAAAGAAACGAGGACATGCAATGAAATTTATATAAAAATGTACAAATTACAATATTGATACCTGTGAGTTCTGCAGGGGCTGTGAGCACAGTTTCTCTACAATGATAAGCATATAGGCATGGCCAACTAGAGTTGCCAACTACAACGGGCGAACATCGCACCTCAGGAAGTTTTACCGATATTAGATCGTTCTGTTTCCCATGAGGTGAGCGCAGAAGACTTAGGACGAAACAGTCTACCGTCTAGTGACGCCACATGCCCGTAAGGAGCCAACGCCTCACCGCGAGATAACCAGGTTAATCACGCAGCGGGCTGACACTCGCGCCCTTACGTCCGGTTTCAACCATTACTTCAGTCTCCCGACTGGTTACAGGCTCGAGGTCGCTTTCGCGGTCCTCTCCTTTACGTAGCGGGGAAACGGTGTCTATCGAATCTATCGCGGACTGGGACGTCCTTTATCCGGCTTTTGCCCGGATTCGGGTAGCCGATTCGTCGTTTCAAGAGCAGTTGCCGTAAGATAAACAACTACCCTCCCCCTCTTTGAAGACAGTGCTGTTAGGGAATGTATAGCCAGGTCGGATAATAAAAAAAAATGCTTGTGTCACCCAAAGACTTTCCCGGCAAGTAGACAATACCCCCGCCAACTCCCCCTTCCTCATGCTAATTCGTAGTATTTTCCGTGGTAATAAAATGGTATTTTAAAAAAAATTATGTAGTATTTTCTTAAATATGGCGGACTTTAGATATTATTTACGTCGCTTGTATTAGTGAGATATTCCAACCAACGGGATTTAGGTCCAACAAGGCATCTGTGTACGGAATTACAACCTCTTACTGCAATATTTCAAATTGAAGTAAGACTAGCGAGTCTTCTGGTTGACCGATTTCAACCACAACCTTTTAGAATAGAATAGAATAGAATAGAATAACTTTATTGTGCTATAAAATCATAACTTAATAAATATTACGCTGGTTTTATAAAAAATACAATTTATGAACAAATGGCGGACTTATGGCTATAGCGATATCTTACAGTCAACCATTAGCGATATCTTACAGTCAACCGTTTTCAACTCTTGCCATGACGAAATGATACCAGCATGCCAAATTTCAGCTCAATCGGATTAATCCAGGAGGAATACACACGCACACACAGATAACACACAGAAACACACACACACACACACCCTGACACACTCTCAAACACACACAGATACACACACAGATACACACACAGATACACACACAGATACACAGAGACACACACACACAGACTCACAGACAGACAGACAGACTTCTGTCTGGAAATTGTCTAAATCGTCTCGGTGGGCGGGGGGGGGGGGGGGGTCAAAATGTATATATCCGTATTCATCTTTGCAAAAAAAATTGCGCGTTCACAATACTTTCCCTCTGGCGGGAAAGTATATCGGTTGTGTCAATCCATGACTTTCCCGGCAAGTAGCCAAGGACTCATTTCAACTGAATAATAATTTCACTATTAAAATCAATGAGCGCCCTCTTTCGGCCGGCTAACGAACCCGTTTGGATTCCGCTACACAAAGATCTTGAGCGGCGCGGTTCTTTTCTCGGCTAGCTTCGGGCGACTCGGCGTTGAACAGCGGCAAATATTTGATTAAATTTTATGGCGGAATTGAAACATTATTATCGTAGCTTGCGTATGAGATATTCCAACCGAAATTTCACAATGTGATTTTGGCCCAACAAGGTCTACCAACTTTAAAGTCCAATAATAACAAATTTGAAGTCCATTTTTTTCGAAATTGAATGACTAGTACGCGGTGGACCGGTTTCAATCACATCTTTCAACTTTTGTTATGACCAAATGGTGTCTGCATTTCAAATTTCAGCTCAATCGGTTTAAATATGTTTTTCTTATTTATTTATTTATTTATTTATTTAGGAATTAATTAGGTACTATAAAACATTGATTAGCTTACAAAAATAACAGGAACCGAATGGCAAAACTTTAACCTTTTGCTTATTTGTTTTTGTCACCCAACTGGGACTAACCCGTGGACAGGACTCGGATTACAATCAAGTTTGCTTGATTGCTTGGTTGCTTACAAATGTACAAGTTTTAGTAAAAAGCTAACAACACTAAATTGCCCTAAAATGTGATCTTCAGAATAAAAAAATAAAAAAATATTAAAAGATAATATAATAAATAAAATGCAATTCCATTATATAATCGGAAATAAATATAATATAAAATTCGATTAAATAATATAAATAAAGTTGTATGTGAGAAAAGAAAGAAACAGTCATTACTATTTAATATATGTTAAGTAATATAGGATTTAATATAAAAATACCTAGTCAAAAAAGTATAATTCATTGTCAGTCAAATAATTTTTGGTAGTTAGTTCAATGTTAAAATATACCCAACATACATATTTAAAAATATGTTAATAATTTGTGCACCTAAGTTTTATTATACTATTATTTCTAACATTTGATATATGGTTAGTCTGTCATGATTCGATAACCATTTCTTTAATTTATTTTTGAATTCCCTAAATGTCAAATTCATTTTTATTTCCATATTGATCAGATTGTAAATTCTCGGTGCAATGAAAGAGTAATGTCTTTGTCCAAATGATGTTTTCCTTCTAGGTATTATTAAGCTATTGTCTAAAACTTGTCTCGTTGGTCGCCGGTTCTGAATTATTCCTAAATTTGAGGTATTGTCGAAAAATAGCCTTAAGAGGGAAGTTTTTAGGAAAAGTTGCCTACAATCAAGAACTTTAGCTTCCTTGTAAAGTTCATTAGTACGATGGCGATATGGTCTACGTAGAATATTTTTTTATAGAATTAGCATATATATTCAAAAACAAAAATATAATATATCGTGGAAATACGTAGTTCTATAAATAAAGGTTTGCACAATTCTCGTTGTTTTAAACCCCAATGGCTCTCACTGACCGATTTTGAAAAATAAATATATCGTTTACATTGTCGGCATATCATAGAAGTATACCATAGTGCAGGAGAGACTCCAAGAGCGAGTAATATGGGTTTATCACTTCTTTTTCATCAATGATCTTCCTTAGTTTGAAAATCGCGTAACAAGCTGACGATAGCTTTGATTTCAGATCATCATTATGGACTCTCCAAGACATTTTCTCATCAATGTGAATCCTAGGAATTTAGTACAAGTGGCTCTTTTTAAGTCATATTAAGTTATCAGTGAGTTTTTGTCTTTTTTAAGCTATTGCATAGCTTTTATCGCGGGCCTAGGCCAGCGCGGCGACCGAATGAAGAAATTTCTCAACGAAAATTAATGATTTTAAACTGATAATTACGTCTAAACGAGTACTGCTTACGATTCGAAAAAAATATATGTTAAACAAGAACATTTTCCTAATATTCTTAGCTTTGAATATTTTAGATTTTGTTTATATTACGTAGTGTAATTAATTTGTGAAATTAGGTCTAACAGAAACGAACAGAAAAACGACTACTACGCAAATACTATCTGGCGTATTATTATGAAACCTGCACCATTTTAAAGATAATTAAATTATCTATCATTTTATCTACGATTTTTTTTCGAATAATCTGTTTTTTTGCTTTATCGAAAAAAATCGTTCGCGGCGCTCTATCGGAAGACGTTTAAATTATTCCGAATCATTTGATTCCGCAGCGGCAAATGATTCGGAATAATTTCAACGTTTTCCGATAGAGCGCAGTTATCTGATATCAGAAAAAATAAAATAAATAAATAATTATAATTGCATAAGTTGTTAAAAATGCTATGCAATGGCTTTACCGCGCAGTACCCGAGTGCCACAAGTATTTTTTTATTTGTAAAGTTTATCTCCCAAGAAGTCTCCCTAGAAGTACAGAAAAATGTCCCTTAAATAAAGAAAGAGAATGTAATTCAGATCTAGTTTTCTTTGAGAGGTCCTCAGACCTCAAACCTGTTCTTCTTAATTGTATTATTCAATTAGCTAGTTGTCATCTATCAATCTATCAACTTTCTATCAATTTTCTATATATTTTTCTATCTACTTATCTATTTACTTTCCTTACATTCTTTCCTTTCCGTCATCATATCCTTATTTTTATATTTATTTATTTATTTATTTAGTAACACATTTAGTAAAAAATTTATGTCATATTTGATTAAGATGTTAGCAAGAAATTGATGCTACATTATTTTTAATGATTGACACAGTCGCCTAACTAGGCCTAGGCCTGTTCTAAGGCAGACTTTTAATGACGATATTAAGTGTGCACTGTCAACTTAAACTATAGTTAGCACCTATTTTTAAATCGACAAATATAAAACTACAAATATTTACGCATATACAAATATGGATAGATACTTATATACATCGATAGATAAAATACATATCCATATATACACACATACACATATATACACATACACATATACGAAAATAATAATAAAACCAAAATAAATAAAAATAAAAACTAAAATAATATACATATATAAATCAATTACACATTGATATAACATATCAATTACATATTGATATGTTAGCAGTACCATTGATTTTATAGACCAATTTATTAGCTTATTCAGTATTCAGTATTCAATTTATTCATTCAGAATATACAATAAAAGCATGAATTATGAATTAAAGCTAATTATCGCATATTAGAATTCGTCAGTTTAAATGTAGATATAAAACGATTAAAGCATAAATATTAATTCGACAATAGTGTTGACTAAAGTCGGCTTTACACGGCAGACAAATAAAATAAAAAAAAAAAAAAAGAGCTGAATCCATTTACATGAGTATACATATAAAATAGATAAATATTATAAGAATATTAATAGTCAGCAAGCACTTTATACAAAAAATAATCACACAATAGGAAGTATCAAAACAAAATTGGAAAAAACAACGTATGTATATGATCAGGTATGTTACATTACACATTGTAATCTACATATTAAATATTAAATTCATAATATTATTATTAAACAATAAGAACTAAAATGAGGTACCTGAAAGTTACATATTAATGTTATTCCCATTTGAAAGAATTGGCATGCTCAAAAAAATCACCCAGCTTATAGAAAGCATGTGTGGATTGTAGCTTTTGTTTAATAAATCTTTTAAGGGCCTTTGTTTCCATCTTTCTTGTGGAGAGGGGTAGCTGGTTAAAGAGCTTATAGCTCAAATATCCAAAGGAATTTTGTGTCTGCGTAAGGCGTACTTTAGGCAGGATAACGTCATCCATAACGTGATCCATAAACCTAAAAACAATAATAAATACAGTAATGGATTTTTAAATCTCAGCTCTTATTATTTAACTATTATTGACATAAAAAATATCAATTTTTAATTTCGTATACAAGTTTCAATTCTTAATAAATACGCACTTTAAAGTTCAGAGAGACTAATAGATGGCATTCTATCTCTTCGTAAAATTTCTGTGTTATAATCAGCCTATATAAAAATGCGATAGATGGTAATAACGACTGAATATTATTATTGTTATCATTGGTTAAACTATTGAATTTTTATATTCAATCAGTCATTTATTAAAAAATCATTCACTATCCATGTTATTATACAAAGTCAAATAAATTGCTATTGGTTTCGCCATCAATGCTATCAGCGCCATATGCATGTCACCCGCACCGTACTATAAAGAACCTAATAACGTATATAATCAACATATCGTGGAAAAAATAAAACGATATTAAAAATGAAATCTTTATTTAATTGTTTTCGGATTTTATACTGATTACAAAAATAATAAAATTAGAGTCTATCTTATATGTATATATACTCCATGTTAAAAGGTTAAACAATAATTAGATTTTATATTCCTGAATTATTTCCTGGGTATAAAATTAAACCAAAATCCATTCCTTGCCTTTAAATTGAAAGAGCTATTAGCTAACTTTAATGGGATCGACATCTTCTCATTCGGTTCGATATTAAATTTGGACATGAGAGAATAAATAATCACCTTGGCTTCCATAAGCGCATAGCGCGAGCCTGCAAACATTTAATAATAATTAGTAAAAACAATTTTGAAACAACTAAGTATTTGAAATAACAATAATACCGATGCAATTCCTTGGTCCAACGCCGAACGGTATGTAGGTGTACTGTTGGATATTGCCTTTGTTTTTCTCTGAGAATCTTTCTGGGTCGAATTTTTCGGGATTTGGCCAGTACTTTGGATCTCGATGCATACAGAAAATTGGCAACCAAATTATGTCATTAGGGCGTAACTGAAATAAAAATTTATAATAAATTTAAAGACAGTTTTTAATTTCTTTTTTAGTCACCGCCGGTTGGTTTCCACTGCAGACTAAAGTACCAGGCCATACTATTAAGGCAAGCTGATTACCACGCAAAATGTAGTCGTTATTCGTCAAACTGTTCCAAGACGGCGAGAAATGATGGCGGTGTCGACTACAACGGGCGAACCCGTCACCCCAGGCTGGTATAATGATATAGATCGTTCTTTCAGCCGTGGGATGATCATAGAAGACTTGGGGACAAGACAATCTACTGTGTAGTTCACTAGCAACTCGTTAGAGACCTACGCCTTACGGCGAGGCACCGAGAAAGGTAAACAGCGGGCAGCCTCACTCCCTAACTACCAGTTTTGGCAGGATATCTTCGTCTGGACGGCCAGACAGACATATGACTGTCATACAAACAGAGTTATTTGCGACCCATTTGGGGGTATTAAATAAGCTTCGCAATGCTTTGCTTTGTTCAGCCAATTATTTTTAAATATTTTTTTTATGTGTTCAAATCAAATCCCCTACACATGTGTCCGGTTGTTACAAATACATTTTTTAAATGAATGTTTTAATTATATATTTAATAAAAACGGACTGAAGTAAAAACAGGTAATTTTAAAAAAAACAATTTAACGTTGCTTCCTCCACCTCGTTACATGTTTAGTGAGGTAGAATTATCCCTAAGGAATTTTATTTTATTTTATTTTAAAGCAAACTTACAGATAGTAAATATATGATACTAGTATCTTAAAAACATATATAAACGAAACAAATTTACTATCCTATGAATAGTTTGCAATGCTTGCATTACACATTAACATAGAAATAACATGAACACGTTGATAGTAGAAAGAAATATAATAAAGCTAATAATAATATAACGGTAAGAAAGAATTAGTTAAATAAGTTGTTAATAAAGTTATATGGATAAAGCAAAATAGAAGTATGAGTAATTGGATAATAATATTTATTATATATAATATGATATAATACAATAGTATGTTATAATATAATAATCATATAATACAGTACATTAGGATGGCAGTTAGTGAAATTTTAAAAAGTAGGAGATAGGCTAGGTATAATAGAATCTTTTATTAAATTTATGGAATCATAAAATACATCTAATCCTTTACACGATTTATCAAAAACGCAACACATTCTGGCAAGAGGTCTATTCGATTGAGATTGAGATTGATTCGATTGATATTGAGATTAATTCTGTGTTAACTTTATATCATTAAATAATTAACTAATATTAAGTTATTAATTATACGTCTAGGCAAGATGTAATAAAATTAATGCTATGAAATTCAATTTAAAAAATAGATTACTGGTGTCATCATTCTTAGCTTTTCACAGTCTACATTACGCTTTAATCCCTACTTCCTTCAGATTTTTATTGGTCCAATAAGAAAAATCAGGATTTCAGGGTTGAATAACTAAAAATAGGATATAAATTTAAAATAAAATAAAAGTTAACATGGATATAACACTGTCAGAACTACTAAGTCCCGGCTCACAGATCAACAGCTTGCAAAATCCTCGGAGATAACAACATTGGAATAGTTTTTTTTTTTGGAAGTCTTTTGGGTTGATTTGATGATAATTTTGAACTTGCGCTACACACCTTATAACCGTCATTTGATCCTTCCTTGCTAGGTGGCAAATTATATTCTTTGGTGCAAGAACGGTCGCCTGTTATTGCTGGTGGCCATTTTCTTAGCGTTTCTGAAATAGAATAAAAAAGGGTATTATGCATTTTTATAGGTCATCTTTATTGTGCGTTCGGGATGCTGACTAAATAGCAGGATCGTACGCTCTATACTGGACATTTATTATTTATTAGTTTCAAATATTATTCAAGAGCTTTACAGACGAATCCAATTCGCCCTTGAATATTAAAGCTAGAGTGTAAGTCTAAAAATAAATAAATTACATAACTAAATTAATGCTAACATTGAACGAGAAAAAAAAACATAAAAATACAAAACTAAATAAAAGACAGATTATGATAAACATGAGATAGCAGGGAGTTGCCTTTTTAGCTGCCAAAGGGATATACAAAATATGTCTATTTCTGTGGGTAAGGAATTAAGAAGAGCTATAACCCTTCTCACTGGCCTGTCTACAAAAATATTTGTACGATGGTACGGCACATTAAACAATATATGCGATCTCCTCGTTGTGTAATTTAGTGGTACGTACAATTCAAACTTACATAGTATCTCTGGCAAATACATAGCATGGATCAACGCAGTGGATTGCACGCTTATTCCAACAGCTGGGCAGAAGACGAAGGAAAACCTGCATACTATTTTCCCGGTAAAACCATGGTCGTGAATGCGAAGAGCCCAGGTACGACATTATAGGGCAGAGAGGTGAGAAAGAGTCGCCTAAATATGGTATTAGACAACGAAGTCGAAGATGAATAGTTTGTAAAAGAATAATAAATAATTGACACATAAAATTGCTGCTATTATGCATGACTAACTAGGCGAATTGCTTTTTTAAATCTCGCTGCTGTGACAACCAACATTCAAACAAATACAGTCCCTTTCCATATTATTAGACCCACCGTACACTTCAGTACCTACGAATTTACATATTTCAATAGCCTATAAATGTCGAGCAGTGGTTACTGTCAGGTGTCTGTGTTATTTATTTTAATCAATACATTCTGTAATTCAAAATTCAGTTTTATCAATTTATTAAACAGAAAACTGTATGAATAAACATAATTAATATAAAATATACAACATTTACCGTTGCTTAAGTAGTACCATAAGGAAACCATAAGGGTTCATTGCAGCGGTAGAATTCATGAGTTTCATTTAGACAATATCCAAACAGCAAGATCAGACAGGCGGTAGTCCTGTGCGGTAGTCCTGTGCCGGTGTTATCCATTATAGTTTTTTGCGATCTAAAGTAATAAGTTAACGAAAATTTATATTATCAAGAACTGCAAATAATGGTAGACAAATTCGCCATTATCCAAACTAGCCTGGTCAATCGTTATTCGTCAAAATTTCTAAAGGATAACCCACTACACCTTATTATACAGCAACGAGTCCCAAAGTTGCAGGAGCTAACTAAAGATTCTTCGTCAGCCAACGTACTCGCAATATCTTGCTCCATCAGATTTCGTAATTTTTCGAAATTTAGATAAATTTTTACATGCGAAAAAATCGACCTCGAAGAGACAGTGAAAAACGGCTCTAAGCATTCATTAATTCTGTTTCAAACGTCCACGAGAGTTCTTCAGCAGAGGCAATTACCAACCAACATTAAAATACTAAAACTGCATAGATAATAGTGGTCAACGATACTACTAAATAAATATATATTCATGTGAAATGCATGGTCTTTACTGATTTATATTTTAGAACCACAACTTCATAGGTAGGATTGTAGGATTCAATATTCCTACAATCCTTCAAAGTAAATGTAGGATTCAATATTTAAACGCCATACAAGCTATAATTTGTTTTGGCAGTCAATATATTTTTAACACGCTTTTATTAGGTCGACCTGTATGTAACTAACTATGTAATGGAATCTATGGTAACTAATTTAACCATCTTCCAAGGGTCGTATCGTCATGAAAATTGACAGCTGTATGTAGTTCTTATGACAATACAATAATATGGTACTGTCGAACTGATCTGATGATGGAGTCGGAAGATATGAACTGGAACTTCATGATGGAACATCGTATCATAGCTGTGTTTGGACTTGTTAGAAAAGTCTTGGAATGAACTTTGACCACGATTAGGTTTCAAGGTCTGATGTTGAAGCCGGAATATAGGCACTGGCATTCCATGATGGAATATCGTATTATAGCCGTGTGTATGTGAATATCGTATCATAGCCCAAAAGAGTTTAGTGTTTTTGTCTTTGTGTTTTTAGTGTTTTTTTTTAAAACTATTAGTTTATTATAATTTCTATTATATTTATAAGAAACGGATATAACTGCAAGATAAAAAATCTTTTTCTAATTTTTAGTCAACATTACATTTGTCGTCTATAACAGGGAGAATGGTGGAGGTAAAATCGTATTATTTTACTATTACTTTTTGAGACAACGATACAGTTATACAGTTTATATTAGGACTTTATATTTTATATCAGTTTATAGTTTATATTAGTTTTATTTATTTATACAAGTTTATTGCATAGCTAAATCTGAATTTCGAAATACAGAAATAGTCTTTCAAATTGTACTTTTTTAAAAATATCAATCACTGAAACATGCTTTGACGCCAATACCTGAAATGATCATATCGAGATAATCGAGTTTTTGAAGTACTTCGTAAGACAGACTGTCGCCGTTTTCCTCGACCGAGTCGTCGATTTCCTGATGTAGTCTCTTCTGGATCTCTGGATTCAACGCCAGCTCGTAAAGCACGAAACACATGAGATTTGCAGCTGTGTCGAATCCGGCTAAGAAGAACAGCAACGCCTGCGCTGTCAGATCGTCGTCTTCCCATTCTACAGGATAAAGATAAAACGTCTAAATTAAGAATTAAATGCACTGGCCTCTATTATACTGGTATTCTTGACTGGCCATACACAGCGTCCTGTATATAGATAGATGGATAGATATAAGTTCCTTACTGCACATTTTAATATGCAATATTCAATGACATCCTAATGACGTAATTTGATCTTACCATTTTGGCAGCGTAGTAATACTAGATAAGAACTTTGATAGATAATGTTGTATATTGCTTATCAATTTTTTTATCGACTTATTTATTGCTGGATATTAGGCAAATATATGCGAAAGTAGTCCTCATAAACTACTATATACAAAATCCCCATCTACACCAAATCACTAAACATGCAACACAAACGAGAAGCAGCACTAATCATAAGCACTTGCGTCCCAAAACAATGACAACGTTTGCGCAAAAACACTTTTCATACATAGCGCCCAAGATTTTTAATGAATTACAATTTAATTTGAAGACGACCACTAATGGAATTAAAACAAACAAACAAATTTCTCCGCTACTGTTGGAATTTGGAAGGCATGAGATTGAGGTGCTCATCTCCGTCATTCTCCATTAAACGCTTAATATTTAACCTGACACTAAATCTTATCTTTTTATTTGTTGCTACTAGGATTATTATTGTCTTTTTATTCTGTATTATTTATTGACTAGCTACTTGACTATTTTAAATACTACTTCTTATTACTGGCTTTTTATTTTATTTTTATTTTGTAAGTTATTACCCTATGATATTTTTCCATATTTACTGATTATCATTGAATTATAATTTTATTGTATTTTATTATTTTAATAATATTTTAAGTGGATATATTTTGATTTCATTATTACTTTTTTCATCTTTCAACATGATTAAGAATTAGGTATTATATATCATTAAAATAACTCTTGAAATTTATACTATGTATTCTTAGCGTTATTAGATTTACTTTATTTATTTTTTTTTACTTTTTCTTTTTCTCAGTAATAGTACTTTAATAAGTGTGCGCACAATATGAAACGTACAAGTGACCTAGTCGAGTCTACCTTGGTACGGGCTTCGGCCTAGTTAGGCAGACTTTGTGAATAATGTTTTTGGAAAATTACTTACGAAAATAAATTTATTCTTATTCTTATTCTTATTCTTATTCCTGTGGCAAAAGTGGCTTACTATTGTGCCGAAGAAATTTTAACGTATCGATAACTGATCGTTTTTGATAATATCAAAAATGAAGGAATAGAAATATTACAAAATATTCTACCGCAACATTAGGACCAAATAATATTGTTCAGCCATAGTTTTTACACGACTGCTCAACAAAAAAACAGCGTAATGTGTTCAAAGTTCATTTATGTATGTTTTCGGTTACTTTATACCACCGTAACATCTAAACGTGTAACCGATTTAGAAGTGTATAGTAATTTTAGAATCGTTATGCCATCTCGAGTGCCATACTCTTATTGCAATAGAATTCGCAAGAAGCTCTTTGCGAATTCTATTGCAATAAGAGCTCGGCCATATCCCACGAGGAAGTACATCGGCATGACACCAGGAATAAAACCCTGTATCTCCAACCGTTCGTAGCACGTACTGCCAAGTTCCAGGCGACTAGTCGATACTTAGGCCTCAAACTTTTCAATAAATTGCCCGAAAGATTAAAAGCAATTAAAAACATCGATATTTTCAAGAGATCCATCCGAGTCTATCTGCTTAAAATCAACATGTATGCCCATAACGACTTCTTAAAATATTTTGAAAATACATAGCATCGTATCTACCCATTTAATCTAATACATATTATTTACCGTAAATTGTTTTGTTGTAAACTGTTATCATATAGTCTATGTTTTTGTAAATTGGTAAGTTTAAAACTATATATTGTATATCATCTCTTGTCTAAATTGAGTAACTAGTTTAAGATTAATTACTGTCATTCCTACACAATTGTATGGTTGTATTGGAAATAAATACCTTTTACTTTACTTTACTTTATACCGAGGGCACCTTAACTGTTCAGATATCAAGTAAATAGTGGTCTTAATGTTGAAATCTCCCAATGTCAATAAATTTACATTAATATATCGTGGTTAGTGTCAAATGAAAGGTCTGATTGATTACATTCCGAAAATATTGATGTATCTATGTGGATAAATACATA
Organism: Micropterix aruncella; assembly: GCA_944548615.1. Lineage (NCBI taxonomy): Eukaryota > Metazoa > Arthropoda > Insecta > Lepidoptera > Micropterigidae > Micropterix > Micropterix aruncella. The sequence continues at coordinate 4,955,590 of OX155957.1, read as the reverse complement.
AAGCACTAATATTTCATAAAAAAAATCGTGATAAAAATACTCATATATACATTCGTTCATTTTTTGTAACGGCAGTTGTGTTTTTTATTCATTTTTATATAGTTACTTGGAAGTCAACAAGTGTTTGCTTCAATATTTATATACATTTGATAATGTCTATGCATCGGTTACGACTTCTATTGTTGTCCGCGTGGCCTAATATAGATATATGGGAGCGTCCTATCTGGAAGCAGAATCATGGGCTCGTAAACGCCCAAAAGAGCCTGGATAGTGTGAAAGCATGATTCGATCGACATGTCCTAAAAAACCTAAATGCCTCAAAAACAAAATTCATTACATTTGGATTACGTCCGGTAGTCATCACACCTCCTCCGTCATTAATAATCCACTCTTACCACTGTAATAGGCAACCAACCTGCGCTTATATTCAAGAATAAACCAAAGTTAAGTATCTGGGTGTCTTAATAAACTCAAAATTGAGCTGAGAAAACCAATTAGTACAACTGTCCTCGAGGTCTAGGAAGCTTGTTTTCGTATTTAGAGAATTACGCAACGTCCTTTCTGATAACTCCCTAAAAATGGTTTACATGGCCCAATGTCAGGGTTTATGGGTGCACGGAATAATAGCGTGGGGAGCATGTACAAAATCTGTCTTGGATCCTCTAGTGAAAGCCCAAACGCTTTTGTTGAGGGTAATCAATAGAAGGCCCCCACGATATGATTCTAATATGCTTTTCCAAGAAAATAAGTGGTTAGATATACGGCAGCTGTTTGTGAAACAGTCACTCATGTTTTTCCATCGAACCCTAGATAAACGACCATGAAGCCAGCAACACAGAACTACAAGAGCATCTGCAGGCTTGAATTATACCGTTCCCCGAGTTAATTCATCATTTGCCCAAAGGCAATTAAACTTTATCACACCCAAAATATTCATCCATCTTGATGACGACATAAAAAAATGAAAGTACCTTTTTATTCAATATAAAAATATAAAAATGGCTTCTTGACGATATAGGTCATTCAAAGACAGAGAATAATCTTCTGCAAATCATCTCTTAGAAATAATATACCTGCATAAATGTGATATAAGATAATAAACATAATGTAACATATATGTGTATGTGTGTATGTATGTATATATGTATATATGTGTATATGTATATGTGTGTGTATAAGTGTATGTTCCTACGTCAGTTATGCTTCTCCGCCCAAGTCTGAAAATAAATCGTATGCCCAGATACAGGCTATACTCGGCCTAGTTGGGCATGCGCTGCGCATGGTCATGTGAATGTGGGTCGTCATTTACTTCCCACCATTACTTGGTATGACCATTTTATGAATTTCGCATGTTATGTTGAAAATAAATAAATAAAAAAATTTATATTATTAGAAAAAAAAGATGGTTAGGTATTATCGACAAGTAGCTTGGACAGCCTTCTTGATGGCTGTTAAAATAAAAAATTGAATTAAAAGTAAATTTAGTTCCCGGTATATAAGTGGTGACGCTCGCGGCAATTCAAATCGGCACAAAAAAATATTATCGTTATGAAAAGTACAGACATTCCAGCGTACCAATATAATACCAATCAATGATTAAATTTCATTACTTCATTTAATCATCAGTTACTCGAGTATTATTGTTATCTACCTATCTATCTATCTATTAGACATATTATTATCGACAATGCTATTATTTTTGTCCTTGAATTATAACTTACGGAATTACATAAAGGGCTTTAAAAAAGGTGATAATGTGTTATAAACTCTTTGAAACAAAATCAAAATAAATGCAGATAATTCATCTGTTATTATGTTCTAAAATTGTTTCTTTTTAATTATCTTTTTTTAAAAGTTTTGTTTGCATCGTTGTTTGCATATGCAAAATGTAAAAAATACGATTTGGTAGTGAAATTATTACCTTCCTTGTTTTTTTGTACGGAGTGAGTATTTCAAGACTTATGACATACAAATACAGCTGTCAAATTTAACGGGCGAACCGTCCCCTCAGGAAGTTTTAACGATTGATCGTTCTATCTCCCGTGAAGTGAAGTCAGAAGACTTGGACAAAACAGTCCACCGTCAAGCTCCGCCACATGCCCGTAAGAGGCCAACGCCGTATCCGCGAGATAACCAGGTATGTTACCCAGCGGGCTTACACTCACGCCCTTACTTCCAATTGCGACCAGATTACTCCGGTCTCTCGACTGGTTACGAGTTCGAGGTCGCTTGCGCGGTCCTCTCCCTTACGAAGCGGTGAAACGGTGTATACCGAATCTATCGCGAACCACGGCGTTTTTTGCCCGGATGTTCACCCGGGAACGGGTAGCCGATGGTCGTTATGAGATACGTTAGGGGCCGATGCTCCTGTTTCCTAAGAAGCGGGGGTAGTTGTACCGACCTGACGTCGTCTAACCTTAGAAAAGATCCTTTGGTCATCCGATCCAATGGCTCTTCGGTGCGCATTCAATTCGAAATACGAATTACCGCTAACGAATTACCGCTAACCAGACCAGAGGGTGGATAAATTCGTCCATATCTGATAGTCAGGGCGCGAGTATGCCCGCAGGGTGGCACGTCCCAGTGCAACGCTGTAATGCGTTAGACTCCTACGTGCTTTTGGCGTAGTCTGAGTGTTTGATTGTGTTTGTTCTCTAAGTCTCTGCTTTACCCCCACGTGAGAAAGAATGGCAACTGTCGTTATAACAATCTGGAGAGGCGGGTTCGCCCATAGCAATCGATAGTCCTCAACTGTACTTATTAAGTAAATAAAACATACAACTAACTTCTTTTAACAGTTTCGATATTTTCGCTTGACTCTTCTACTGTTGCGAATCCAGCCTTTCCGCCATCCGCCTGTTCCTCGTATTTTAGTGTACCTTTCTTCGCTTCCATCAACAAATGGATCATATCTGGCCTGTGAATGTTCTCCTTGTCCCTGAGTTGCATAGTTCCCTGGACGAGATTTCTATAGAAATTGCACGTCTCGTCGCTAAAGAGGCGAACCTTTAAGAACTAAAACAAACCATATTTAATCATTTAAATATAAAAAAATCCTTGTAGGCGATGCATGACTTTTTACCACAGCATGCCAAGGAATATTTTAGTTATTTATTCAGAAACTAATTCTCAAATAAATGAAGACTTTTAATTCCAGATTATAATTCCTGAAACTTATTGTCCATAAAATCGTTTCAAGTACCTTGGCTCGTGAATTTTCCATGTGTGTTTTCTCTTCTCAATTACTGCCAGTAAAGCCATTGAAAATATAAAATTGTACGTCAAATTATATTAGTAAGTACGATGTTGTTTTTAAAGCATTTTAAAATATTTTTTACTTAATTTAACAACGCATTTACAATAAATATGCATCGCCAATATTCATGTCAATATTTAATATGTATTAAAAATTATTAAAATACAAATAACAATTGAACACGGCCGAGATGAGAATTAGCATGTAAGTGCTGATGCTGCCCATCTAAGTGCCAGGGCAGCGAGCTCTCTATATTTGTATTGACGTATATTCGGCAATTTAAAAAAAAAGAAGAGAAAAAAATGCAGTTATATATTAAACAAGTAAAATGTAAGGGGCAAACATATTATTGGATGCGTCCGTAAGCCGCGGCTTACGGACGCGACTGATAATATGCACAGTCGTTCAGGACGCGGCTTGCGGATCTCTATCGGACGTCCGAAGCCTCAAGGTCACGTCCGTGACTGACGTCCGATAATGTGCACTGCTCAATAGACTTTCATTACACAGATACCTTTAAGTCGCGCCCGTAAGCCGCGACTGATGGACGCGACCAATGAGTATGTTCGCCCATATATACTTACAGACATTGTCTTTGGGAAGGCCACATAACCGAAGAACTTCAGCAAGGCCAATCCGTCGAAATTAGTCGACTTTTTGCCGATGACGTAGAACTCATTGTTCTTCTCGTTCAACGAGTCGACTTTGACTCCAAAGGCTGTAGTTGCTATGACATCGCTTGTGTACCGCGTGCATAAATCTTTAAGCTCCACGCACACTGATTGTTTACCTGCAATTCAGGTTTTTTGTAGGGATGAAATTAATTGCGAAATAAATTTACTAATCATCTAAAATACCTCCAGATTTATTCTTGCGGATTTCTTCCATGAGGTATTCGTTCACTTGAAGTCCACAGTCGGACATGAAACCGCACATATTTTTCATTTTTGAACCGGTGAAAGCCGGACTCAGGGTCGAACGCATATCCCTCCATTTGTTTCCTGCGTACAAAAAAGACGATTTTGGATCGAATTTACCGCGATCGAATCGAATTTACCGCGTGAAGTTTGTTACACCCGACGTTTCGGCGACGTTGCAGCCGCCGTTGTCTAGGGTAGCTACAGACAACGTCGGCTGCGACGTCACCGAAAAGTCGGGTGTCACAAACTTCACTGGCTAAATTCGTTTTTAACATGCTTTTATTAGGTCGACCTGTATGTAACTAACTATGTAATGGAATCTAAGGTAACTAATTTAACCATCTTCCAAGGATCGTAGCGTCATGAAAATTGGTAGCTGTATGTAGTTCTGATCACAATACAATAATATGGTACTGTCGAACTGATCTGATGATGGAGTCGGAAGATATGAATTGGAACTTCATGATGGAACATCGTATCATAGCTGTGTTTGGACTTGTTAGATAAGTCTTGGAATAGACTTTGACCACGATTAGGTTTCAGGGTCTGACGATGAAACCGGGATAGGCACAGGCATTCCATTGTCCTAAACTACTATCTAAAATAACTCTCCGCACTCCTAGCCGAACACTTAGAAATAGGGCACTCCTTCTTGTACCTGGCTTTAAAACCAAATACAGGCGTAATTCTTATTTTATAAGGGTATGCGAAACTTTCAACACCCTGAATACTGACATTGATATTGACTCCTTTTTCACGAATACAGATACTATAAGGAAGCAGCAGGTTGTAGGGCGATTTTGTGATGACCAGGCTTAGCATTTTCTTCTTTTATTACAGTCTTGTTTATGTCAACATGTTTTCTACTGTACAATTTAGTATCTTCTTGTTTAATATCTTCTTTATACTTAATATCAGTTCTAAATTCACGTTATTATTATTGTCATTATCAGTGGTAACTTGTAAATGGCTCTAAGCTTCCTATTTTTGTTCACTACAAAATTATTGGCTGTAAGTTATCCTTAAGAAAATAAAATAAAAAATAAAAATAAAATAAATGATGAAGCTGACGATTTGAGCGGCCCTTCACATATCATATATTACAGCAAGATATAGATGCACTTTCAAGATGGGGCTCTGTCAATGACATGGAATTCAACACTAACAAGTGCTCTGTTTGAACCATCACTAAGAAGAAAACACCTTGCTTTTTCCCATACACAATAAACGGGTCAATTTTAAAAAGGACAACCGAGGCGAGGGACCTGGGAATTACATTTGATACGCAGTTGAATTTCCCTGCACACATTACAAATATTTGCAATCGTGCTAGCAAAATGGTCGGTTTTGTTATTCGTATATGCAAACAGTTTAATAATATGCAAGTAATGTTTCTACTATATAATTGTGTAGTCCGTAGCATACTATGAATATATGAATATAACTCGGTCATCTGGTGTACAACTGAAAACAAATACATTCAGATGGTAGAGCGTATTCAAAGAAAAATTTAAAGATATATTTATTACAGAAAATACAATATTTATCCATACTTATTTCCGTCCGATTTTGTGCTGGGAATGGTAGGATACAACAGTCTTGAAACGCGTCGATATATTTCCCTAATTATATTTGCATATAAATTAATTCAAGGAACTATTTATTTGCCAGAGATACTATGTAAGTTTGAATTATACGTACCGGTAAATTACACAGCGAGGGGATCGCATCTATTGTTTAATGTGCCGTATCATCGTACAAATATTTTTGTAGACAGGCCAGTGGGAAGGGTTATAGCTCTTCTTAATTCCTTACCCACAGAAATAGACATCTTTTGTATACCCTTTGGCAGCTAAAAAGGCAACTCCCTGCTATCTCATGTTTATCATAATCTGTCTTTTATTTAGTTTTATATTTTTATTTTTTTTTCTTGTTCAATGTTAGCATTAATTTAGTTATGTAATTAATTTATTTTTAGACTTACACTCTAGCTTTAATATTCAAGGGCGAATTGGATTCGTCTGTAACGCCCTCGAATAATATTTGAAACTAATAAATAAATAAATAAATAAATATTGACGAAAATTTTGTCATAAACACAATTCTGATTTTGAATGCAATATTTCTGAAAATGTGTTCGAAACTTTTCTAGAAGATTTCGAGGAACATCAACACGATGCTGCCTGATGTCAGTCAATCAAGATCGGACTACTACTACGGTATAAATAAATTTATGTAGGGTAAGCAAGAACCAATAAAAATGTGCGTACAGCAGCTTCTAATATTATCAAACTTTAAAGAGCGGTTAAAAGACCTAAAAGAGCATGCTTTTGGGGCTGAATTCCAAACGACCAGATAATTCATAGAGATTATTGCATAACGTATGACTCACGACCACTTAGCAAGCAGATTTCGCAACCGTCAGTCCTAGATTACAAGAGCACGATTACACAGATTTCCAACAAACCTCAACAAAATCAAAACCTAAGCCTGGAATCCGAGAAATTACTAAAAGTACTGTAGCGTGTGTGACTATAAAAAAAGAAGAAAAGACTATATGCATTCGTGTCTCGCAAACATACCATTTGTTTGCAGTGCTCTAAGCCGTTTGAATAAGTCAACAATTAAGTAATATCTCACAACTGTCTTTTTTCCTAATGATCTCCAAAAATATAATAACGTGTGACCAAGTTACAAAAATAAGTTATTATTTTTTTATTTTTATTGATTAACCCCTGGGTGGCCACGCACGGCGATCGGCGTTTTTCATATTATCCGTATTTATTCAATTACTGGCTTTATTTCTCCCTCCACTGCGGTAAAAGCCTGTTATTGAATAAGCCACCGTTATATATTAGTATGCTTGCACATACCTTCTATAAACAAATTTTCGAGGGCTTCAAAAATTTTACGAGGAATAACTGGCTTCCGAAAGGTTAAAGGGGCATTTGAATGTTTTTGTTTTTTCTAGGTTTAAGAAAGAAAAAAGTGCCTTCAACTGACTGTAACATTCCTACACACGTTCCTATAAATGCTTCTTTTTGTTTTATTTGTCTCATTTTTTTTGTTTAAATGGCCTTTTGTATTCAGTACAAGGCAACAACATAACTAATTTGTTGAAAAAAAAAGTGTTATGTATATTTTTTTCCATTTTTATCTTCGAGAGTCTCTGAGACCTGTATTAGTCGCAATGTTAAAAAACATGTCACATTGCTTAAGGACTAGAATACGATACATAGCCTTCGATTTAGCAAGCGCAAAATGTGAGTTTTTAAAGTGATGATACATTATCTCGACAAAATTCTGGCTACTTGGCAACAACAGCATCTTTATACTTACATATAGTAGTAAGCTATATCTATTATACATATTGTAACATATCTATTATACATACCTTTCATTGCGAATAAGTTTTTCCCAAATAGCGGATCAAGCTCTTCGTTAACAAATGCTTGATGATTCAGAAAGAATTCGAAATCCTTGACGGCGATCTGCTTAATCAGCTCTGGATCACGTATGATGACGATTGATTTGTCCAATTGGAAGAAACCAGCATACCTAATAACGGAGTAATTTCGAATCAATAAAAAATCCCAGGAATATAAGCGAATCAACTCAATTGGGCTAGATATTGGAACGTAGTTCTCAATTCTGGCACTTATTTGGTAATTTTAATCAATAGGCACGTTTCATGTCATCCGATTATTTTGAGAGTTTTCACAGGGTCGCCAACCTAACAAGTCAAAAGAAGAGCAATCTAATAAAATAAAAAAAAAATCGGTTGTGTCACCCCAAGACTTTCCTGACTAGTATCCGGGGAGGTGCGAAAAAACAGCGACATTTTTTACTCTAGTACCCCAAATTTGTATGGCAGGTACCCCAAACGTTGGTCGTAAGTACCCCAAAAACTAATAGGTTCTTCCGATGGTTAACAGAAGCTTCTATGCCAAATTTTAACTTAGACAGATTAAGCGTCTGGGCGCTATCGCGGAAACAATTTTTTCGCCGGGAACCCCAAATTTGTATGGGAGGTACCACAACCGTAGGGCGTAGGGACTCCAAAAACTAATGGGTTCCTCCGACGGTTAACAGAAGCTTATATACCAAATTTCAGCTCAATCCGATTAAGCGTCTGGGCGCTATCGTGGAAGAATACATACATACAGACATACAGACATACAGACATACAGACATACAGACATACATACAGACAGAGATCGGTCTGAAAATAGTCTCAATCGTCTCAGGGAGTCTCAAAATATATATTCCCATCTTCATCTCAAAATTTTTTTTTAGCGCGATCACAATACTTTCCTTTCCGATAGGTCGTCAGGAAAGTAAAAATGTCAACCCCAAGACTTTCTCAGCAAGTAGCCAAGGACCGATTACATCTGAACATTAATTTCATAAATAAAATTGATGAGCGCCCTTTCTAGGCCGGCGCACGAACCCGTTCGAGTTCCCTTACACAACGGCCTCGAGCGGCGCAGTTGGTTTCTAGGCTAGCCACGGGCAGCTCGGAGTTATTATTTGATTAAATGTATGGCGAAATTTAAATATTATTTGTGTAGCTTTTATACGAGATAATCCAACCAACATTTCACGAAGCAAATGTATACCAAATTGCAAGTCTCTAAGTCAAATATTTCGAGATTGATATATAACTAGTGCGCCTTCTAGTGGACCGATTTCAATCACAATATTTATAAATCTTGCAGTGATATTTTAATATATATATATATATATATATATATATATATATATATATATATATATATATATATATATATATATATATATATATATATATATATATATATATATATATATATATATATATATATATATATATATATATATATATATATATATATATATATATATATATATATATATATATATATATATATATATATATATTGTTAATATTTGATTGGTTTTTTGTAAAATCTTTTTTTAAAGAATTCGTTTAAAGGACGACACTTTGATGAAAAAATAAAAATAATAAAAGCCACTTACATAGCTGGAAGGTTTTCCCGGACTGGACTGGGAAATGCTTATTGTTTAAACGAGATGTATTCTTGGATGAGTACCACTTTCGACGGTACACTGTAGGTTTAATGGGATCCCTTTATCGCTAGCGAACGATCACCCTTCATCCACATCTCAAAAACAAAGCGTATCCTTTTGCAAACCAAAATAAAATGTCTTTATTAAAGACAAATTTAAGCAAAAACAATGAAAAAAATCACAATCAATCGTCTCTTAAATGCGGAATGACATTTCGAAAATTCGATTTGAAATTCGAATATATCCACTCTTTAAAAGGACGATATACGATTGCTGGGCTCGCTATCAGCCAGCTATTAAATGAAAATAAAAATAAAAATAAAATACTCCATTTGCTCGTTCCCATGAAATAAGATATAAATCGTAATTTCTGGTCGAGAAGTTTATACTTAAGGCTATATGATATTTACAAGAGTTCAAAACATAAGATAAAATTGTATAATATTGTTAATATTTGATTGGTTTTTTGTAAAATCTTTTTTTAAAGAATTCGTTTAAAGGACGACACTTTGATGAAAAAATAAAAATAATAAAAGCCACTTACATAGCTGGAAGGTTTTCCCGGACTGGACTGGGAAATGCTTATTGTTTAAACGAGATGTATTCTTGGATGAGTACCACTTTCGACGGTACACTGTAGGTTTAATGGGATCCCTTTATCGCTAGCGAACGATCACCCTTCATCCACATCTCAAAAACAAAGCGTATCCTTTTGCAAACCAAAATAAAATGTCTTTATTAAAGACAAATTTAAGCAAAAACAATGAAAAAAATCACAATCAATCGTCTCTTAAATGCGGAATGACATTTCGAAAATTCGATTTGAAATTCGAATATATCCACTCTTTAAAAGGACGATATACGATTGCTGGGCTCGCTATCAGCCAGCTATTAAATGAAAATAAAAATAAAAATAAAATACTCCATTTGCTCGTTCCCATGAAATAAGATATAAATCGTAATTTCTGGTCGAGAAGTTTATACTTAAGGCTATATGATATTTACAAGAGTTCAAAACATAAGATAAAATTGTATAATATTGTTAATATTTGATTGGTTTTTTGTAAAATCTTTTTTTAAAGAATTCGTTTAAAGGACGACACTTTGATGAAAAAATAAAAATAATAAAAGCCACTTACATAGCTGGAAGGTTTTCCCGGACTGGACTGGGAAATGCTTATTGTTTAAACGAGATGTATTCTTGGATGAGTACCACTTTCGACGGTACACTGTAGGTTTAATGGGATCCCTTTATCGCTAGCGAACGATCACCCTTCATCCACATCTCAAAAACAAAGCGTATATATATATATATATATATATATATATTTATATATTTATATATTTATATATATATATATATATATATATATATATATATATATATATATATATATATATATATATATATATATATATATATATATATATATATATATATATATATATATATATATATATATATATATATATATATATATATATATATATATATATATATATATATATATATATATATATATATATATATATATATATATATATATATATATATATATATATATATATATATATATATATATATATATATATATATATATATATATATATATATATATATATATATATATATATATATATATATATATATATATATATATATATATATATATATATATATATATATATATATATATATATATATATATATATATATATATATATATATATATATATATATATATATATATATATTTTGATATTTTAAGTGTGTAAATTTTTTTAAATTATTTTTAATAATATATAAAATTAGATTCATGAAAAGTTACTTATCTGGGGTCCTGGTGGACCAGAAACATTTAAACGATAGTTAATGTCCTCTTTAAATACTTAGGGCAGCGGCACCTGTTTCCGCAATTGATAACCTATGATGTTCTTAGTTATTGCAGCCGAATTACTGTATGCCTTTGGATGTAATACGTATAGGAGGATGGTTTCTGTAACAGAAATGGATGTTAGTAACTTATTTTAGAAGAAATTATATGATTGAGAATATTTCGACACTAGTCGTATTCATCTCTATGACATTTCTGATAGAACAATTTTTTCAAAATTTAAATTTAAAAAAAACTGAACATAGAGAAATGGGTTAATAATATTTTGCAATATCGTTATAAATGCACTATAACCGACCTTGAAAAACATTATTAATAATGATTTTTAAATGAAAAATATTAATAAGCTTTTAATGAATATGTCTGAACAAATATAATTACTGTATTAATTTTGCCTATTCAGACCGGGACCCTTGCAAGCGCCTAAAATATTTATAAAAGCCAACTCCCAAGATTTAACGTCTCTTTCTTTAGCGTTATCGCCAAGGCACTTAATAATTTTTACTTTAAAACAATTATCAAAAGTTAAATTGTGTGCCTTAGCATGCAATGCTATTGGAAGTTGACTTTCATTGCCTACGCTGGCCCTGTGATTATTTAACCTAATGCTAAGAGGTGTAGTTGTTTCCCCAATATAAAATGCATTGCAGGTCTGGCAAAGTAATTGATATACAATATTTTTTGAAATGCAACTACTATTAAAAGGAACTCTGTAACTGTTGGGAGTGTTAGGACTAGTAAAATAAATGCTTCGATCTAATAAAGGACATGTTTTACAACGTGATCGACCGCAAGGCTGTAGGCCCAAATTTTTGTTAGTACTAAGATAATTTCGATTATTTTTATTAAGTATTGATTTTAAATTAGGAGGTTTTCGAAATGATAAAATTGGTGGTATATCTAATAAACCTTTGGTTGATGGGTCGTTAGCTATAATAGGGAATAAATCTGCTAAAATTGGTCGCAGTTTCTCAGTGCCAGGAAAATAAGTAGTACTTAGAAAGATTTTATTTTGATTTAAATTTGACACCAATTTAGGTTTAGGTGAAAATTTTGTTTCGGAATTTATTATATTTTTATCTAACAAAGAGGCAGGATAATTTCTTTCTATTAGTGATTTTTTAAGATTAGAAAGGTACTTATCTAGATTTTCTTTATTATTAATTAAACGGTGTCCGCGAATGGACATTGAATATGGAATTGACTTTTTGGTATGAAACGGATGACAGCTATCGAAATGTAGGTATTGCTCTTTGTTTGTAGGTTTTATATGAATTGCAGTTTTAATGGTGCCTTCGGATAGAGTTAGATCAACGTCTAAGAATGTAATTTGATTTTCTGATATAGTGTATGTAAAATTTAAGGGTCCGAAATTATTTAAATCTGTAAGGAAGTCAGTGAGTGTGTCATGTCCATGTGGCCAAAACAATATAATATCATCAATAAACCTATACCACATTAGTGGTTGTAAATTTTGAGTAAGAAGAAATTTATTTTCTAATAACCCCATGAAAAGATTCGCATAAGAAGGAGCCATTCTTGTTCCCATTGCTGTACCTTTAATTTGGAGATAAAATTCATCCTCAAAAGAAAAAAAAAAAAAAAAAAAAGCATTCTTAGTGAGGACGAATTCAGCCAACTTACAAAGAAAATTTGTAGAAGGAATTTGGGGGCTGGGCCTTTGATTAAGGTAATGGGAAATCGCTTCTAAGCCTAAATCATGGGGAATATTAGTATAAAGAGAGACAGCGTCAATTGTAACAAGTAATAAGTTGTCAGTCTTAGGAATTGTGGTATTTTTTAGAATCTCGATGAAATGGTAACTATCTTTAATGTGTGACTTTAGATTTTTTACAAATGGCTGTAGAAAGTAATCGACAAAAGCTGAAATTCTTTCTGTGGGTGAGTTAAAACTAGCTACTATCGGTCTTCCTGGATTATTAGGTTTATGAATTTTTGGCAATAAGTAAAAATTTGGTGTTCTGATAGGGTTAGGAATTAAAGTGTTAACATCTTCATCTGATAATTTTTCAATGGTTTTTTGTTGTTCAATATATTTTTTTATTGTATTAGCAAAATTTTGATTCGGATCACTATATAATTTTTTATAGGAAGTTTCGTCTCTGAGTTGCCTCAAACCTTCAGCTACATAGTCTGTTTTATTAAGGATGACTGTAGTTGAACCTTTATCAGCTGGCAAAATGATGATATTGGTATCTTTGCTTAGATTGTTAAGAGCTGAAAGTTCATCAGTTGTTAAGTTAGGTGTAGGTTTGAGGCTGTTTAAAAATGTTGGTTGTGTAACTTTGTTCATTAAAACTGTAATAAATATTTCTACAGGATGATTTTTTGGAAGAGAGGGTGGCTCTTTATTAGAATATTGTCGAAATTTTGCCAGTGCGTCATGTAATTTACTATTATTACCATTTTTGTCCCTTGAATGCCAAAACTCATGCCATCTCAAATTACGACAAAATTTTGCTATATCATTTCCAAAACTGAAATGGTCAACTTTGGGAGTTGGTGTGAAATTTAGCCCTTTAGATAAAACTGAATATTCATTATGGTTTATAATTTTTGAGGACAAGTTTTTTACGACAAGTCTATCGGTATTTATAGGAACCTGTGCAGCATTAGAATTTGTAACTGATGATATCAAATTTTCAATAATTGGGATTTCTAAAGGAACTTGTGTAGGTTCGGGATGCATATCTGCATGAGAATAATTGTTTATAAAATGACGATTAGCTGAGAATTTGTTTTGTGATGAATATAAGGGAATGTTTTCGTTATTGTTATAATTTGAAACAGGATTTGAATTATATCTTGTATAATTTTGTTGTGTAGAGTTGTTGATTTTGTGAAAAATTTGTAAATTATGAAACTTATTTTCGTGTTTTAGCCTAATATTGTTTAAATCAATTACAGAACTGCTAACTATTTCACTAGCATATATATAATGCATTGGAGAATACATTTCTATCAAATCAACATAATATATAAGAGACCTTAAGGCGACGACTATTGTCAACGGCTTTGGGCGATTGGGCGGAGCCAACGCGTGATAAGAGAACTGGAAATGCCGCGAGCGCCGAGAGCGGCTTGTAGAGTGACCATACGTACGAAAATAGTGTACCTTCAAGATTCAAAGGTATTAAATAAATAAAAGTACGTATTGTGAAATAATAATCGGATTTGTATTGTAATCATTTTATTATTGTTAGAAAATTTGGTAAACAAGAATTACGTAATTACGTAAACAAAAATGCCCGCAATTAGCAAAAAAACATAGCATAAAGGTAATAAAAAACATAGGATAATGAACTAGTCGATCCTAGGCATACGAGGAATATGATCATTAGAGACCCCTCTTATATAGTTAGTGCTATACAGGGGCGCAAATAGAAAAGGGATGAGGAAAAAAAACAAGAAACGAAAAATGACGATTTTGAATGAAGTCAATAAAGACGAAGACACGCTTCGTAGCCAAAGTCCTGGTATAGTTGCTGAATCGGCAAAAGGTGTTGTGGCGCTGCGTCTCTGGTCATCATTTTGGGACTGAGGCCTTGTGAGGTGGATATTCATCCCCAGTCGAGAGGGTCCTGTCCGGCTCCCAGCCATTTATGCACCTGTAACAGAATTGACAGTTGAAGAGAAAGTGACGAAAGACAATTTATATATTTACAAATATAGAGTAGAGCTGTATACGAGCTGTATAAGAACGATTTAATTTGGTATCTGATAGCTGGTAGGTGCGGTAGAATTGACGGGTAGCCTCTCTTGTACTCAACCTGGCGAGATTGAAGCTCGTTTTGGCTGCAGCCCTCTCGAATAGATGATACCGCAGCTCATCAAGGCTCTGGATGTCGTATTCGGGGTTGCCACTGTACAGAGAAACTACCAAATCTGGTCCCCTGCTGCTGCTATCTCATCAGGTGTAGAGGTGGTGTCAAGAGAAATAGCAGCTTTCTTTCCGAGGTCCGAGTGTTTTTGGAGTATGAAAAACATTTTTATCTTCCCTTGTCCGAAGAAGCAAGATGCCGAGTCACACCCACTGAAGGTGTGGATGAAAAGAAAAATCTCCGGTTTTGATGTTACGTTGAAGAGGTGATTCTGGAATAGATCACATCTGCAGCATTGTGTATTACACGTTTCTTGAAATAAAACGTCACGATGGCGTGAGATCCCAGTGAGGATTATAAACAAGTCGATGTCCTCGCCAGCGTCTAACACTATATCATAGGAAGAGACAAAAGTGACAGCTGTAGTGATTATGAGCCTGTCAGCATCTTCCTTAACATGCAGTACCCGAATGTTATGCTTTTCCATTCTCGTTTTCAGCAGGTCGGTGAAACGAATTTTACTTTGTCGTTTGATAAGAAATTCTCTTGTGAAACCTGAGCCTTAGTATTTTTATCAAATATTATTTCCGGAGATTTCAGAGCTCTTCGTGCCTTTTTGTGTAGGATCTGTTGGGTATCCATTGAAAACTACTGCCACGATTGAACCGTAATAAGCAGTGGTGCACTGGGTGTATTTGTCAGCTATTGAAGCAAATGATGAGCTTCGACACACGTGTGTGGTGTGTGTGCGTGTGTGTGTTTGTGCATGTGTTGGTGTGTGTGTGTGTGTGTGTGTGTGTGTGTGTGTGTGTGTGCGGTGTTCGTGTGGGTTTTTCGATTGGTAACTGAATTTAAAACTCATAAAAAATCAGTACTTTTTCAGCAGCTATACTAGGACTTTGATCATGAAGTGTGTCTTCGTCTTTATTGACTTCATTCAAAATCGTCATTCTTCGTTTTTTGTCTGTGTTTTTTTCTTTTCTTTTTCCTCTTCCTTTTCCTTTTGCGCCCCTCTATAGCACTAACTATATAAGATGGGTCTCTAATTATCATATTCCTCGTATGTCTAGGATCTACCAGTTCAGGAAGCATGCAATCTGTGTAAAACTTAATCAACTTATTTTTCATTTTAGTTTCCCTAAAGGTGCAATCCTTGTAAATTAATTATATTTTTACAGGAAACTTATCCCCAGACCAAATACCAAGCATACACTTAGATCTTCTTGTTACATGCAATTGCCTCTGTATTTGATACCACCAACTATGTTCTTTGTTTATTATATAATTACCGTTCTGTATTTTTTTGTAGAACGATATCTTTTTTTCATGAATAGCTTTTTCTAATCCTAGTTTGTAAGCTGTGATTGGACATTTTATTTCAACAATTGTATTTTCATCAATGATACCGTCTGGTGACGCACCAAGAAATGGTACTTCCTCATCAAGAAAAAGTCCAATCGGGTCTATTTTCACATTATCTTGTTTTGACAACTGTTTTTTTGCAATATTTTCATTGTCCGAAATTATCGAAATTTAACCGAAATTCCGAATTTCAAATGTCAAAATGTCAAGTGCGAAATTCGAACTTGAATGTTAAATTCGTAATTCGAAGTAGAATGTCAAGTTCGAAATTCGAAGTAAAATGTCAAGTTCGAAATTCGAAGTAGAATTTGAAGTTCGAAATTCGTAGTAGAATGTCAAGTTCGAAATTCGAAGTAAAATGTCAAGTTCGAAATTCGAAGTAGAATTTCAAGTTTGAAATTCGTAGTAGAATGTCAAGTTCGAAATTCAAAGCACAATTTCAAGTTTGAAATTCGAAGTACAATCTCAAATTCGAAATTCGAAGTAGCATTTCAAGTTTAAAAACTGACAAATTAAAAAAAATACTGTCTTTACCTACAGCGTTACAAAGTCAGTCAGTGAGTCAGGGATGCGCGTAACTATGTTATAAGTAGGTTTATTATTATTACTACAAAATTTTTGGCTAAAAACCACAATTATCTTTTTGCAACAAAAACAACCCCTCCAACCAAAGTATAATTTACGTCATACTACGAAAACCCGAATTAAATTTTGTCGCTTTATGAATGAATTTAGTAAACCGATGGTTCAACTTATATTTGTACTTTTACTTGCAGGTTTCATATATAAATCGGCCCTAAATCGATTTTCAAATTCAATATTCAAGTTTGATATTTGATTTCAAAATAATATTCTGATTCCGACAGTTCTGATAAAACTTTAAAGTTCTGATAAAACATAATTATTGTTCGAATTACACTAATATCAAAATATTAAATTAGGTATGCATTTACCTGTGAGCATTACCTTTTGATGTAGTTTTGTTTACCTACACTGTTTACTCACCTCGTCTGTGAATTTACATCTTCAGAATTAGTGTTGTTTCGTATTCGCCTAAAATAAAAACAGTAATCACGTCAGTTTATAAAATAAAAGAAGTAATTTATTTTATGTGTTGATTAGTTAAATAAAATTGTTGCACGAATCCTATTCGTGTGGTCACCCCAATTTGACGTCAGGCAAAGAGCATCAGAGTAGACAAATGGTAATAATATACACGTAATAATACACTAATACACGTTACTTACCTTAATAATCTATTTTTCTCTAATATACTGCGATTAAGTTTTAAAATTTTTGAGTTTCTGGCCATTTTGTTTTTAATTAACGTAATTTTTTCGTTCGGAGCGCAGCGTCAGCATCCACCCGTGACAGTGGTCGCAGTCGTACTGAGTCTCGTCGCCGGCGAGGCCCGCTTTATAACTCGCGCACCAATTTTGTTCGAATAAGCAAAATCGGATATTATTCTTTGACTTTTCGAAAAAAAACACAGATAAGAAGATAGATAATTAAATTGTCTTTAAAATGGTGCAGGTTACATAATAATACACTAGATACTAGTTGCGTAATTATCGTTCTTGTGTTCGGTTAGACCTCATTTCCCAAATTAATTACACTATGTAATATAAACAAAATCTAAAATATTCACAGATTAGAATATTAGGTATATATTCTTGTTTAACATATATTTTTTTCGAATCGTAAGCAGTACTCGTTTAGACGTAATTATCAGTTTAAAATCATTAAAGTCGTATATCAGCGCCTTAAATGTTTATCTACCAAAACTTTGTATTCATTGTGTAAAACAAATGTAATCTCCATTGCGTAATTAAACCTTAAAGTGTGGAAATTATATTGGATTTCTGGACTTATAGCTGAGAAAGGAAATTTAGGTATTAACCCTTTGGGACATATATGATTATTTAGACATTTTGACAGATATTCTACATGTCCTGTAAATTGTGATGCTTTACGAGAATGATAATTAACCTGATTTAACCAATAATTATATTCGTTCATAGTGATACATGTGATAGCAAAATAAGTAAGTAAAAAGTGTAAAATTGTTTAACAAAGTCAACTACAGTCATCCTTAATAAAACAGACTATGTAGCTGAAGGTTTGAGGCAACTCAGAGACGAAACTTCCTATAAAAAATTATATAGTGATCCGAATCAAAATTTTGCTAATACAATAAAAAAATATATTGAACAACAAAAAACCATTGAAAAATTATCAGATGAAGATGTTAACACTTTAATTCCTAACCCTATCAGAACACCAAATTTTTACTTATTGCCAAAAATTCATAAACCTAATAATCCAGGAAGACCGATAGTAGCTAGTTTTAACTCACCCACAGAAAGAATTTCAGCTTTTGTCGATTACTTTCTACAGCCATTTGTAAAAAATCTAAAGTCACACATTAAAGATAGTTACCATTTCATCGAGATTCTAAAAAATACCACAATTCCTAAGACTGACAACTTATTACTTGTTACAATTGACGCTGTCTCTCTTTATACTAATATTCCCCATGATTTAGGCTTAGAAGCGATTTCCCATTACCTTAATCAAAGGCCCAGCCCCCAAATTCCTTCTACAAATTTTCTTTGTAAGTTGGCTGAATTCGTCCTCACTAAGAATGCTTTTTTTTTTTTTTTTTTTTTCTTTTGAGGATGAATTTTATCTCCAAATTAAAGGTACAGCAATGGGAACAAGAATGGCTCCTACTTATGCGAATCTTTTCATGGGGTTATTAGAAAATAAATTTCTTCTTACTCAAAATTTACAACCACTAATGTGGTATAGGTTTATTGATGATATTATATTGTTTTGGCCACATGGACATGACACACTCACTGACTTCCTTACAGATTTAAATAATTTCGGACCCTTAAATTTTACATACACTATATCAGAAAATCAAATTACATTCTTAGACGTTGATCTAACTCTATCCGAAGGCACCATTAAAACTGCAATTCATATAAAACCTACAAACAAAGAGCAATACCTACATTTCGATAGCTGTCATCCGTTTCATACCAAAAAGTCAATTCCATATTCAATGTCCATTCGCGGACACCGTTTAATTAATAATAAAGAAAATCTAGATAAGTACCTTTCTAATCTTAAAAAATCACTAATAGAAAGAAATTATCCTGCCTCTTTGTTAGATAAAAATATAATAAATTCCGAAACAAAATTTTCACCTAAACCTAAATTGGTGTCAAATTTAAATCAAAATAAAATCTTTCTAAGTACTACTTATTTTCCTGGCACTGAGAAACTGCGACCAATTTTAGCAGATTTATTCCCTATTATAGCTAACGACCCATCAACCAAAGGTTTATTAGATATACCACCAATTTTATCATTTCGAAAACCTCCTAATTTAAAATCAATACTTAATAAAAATAATCGAAATTATCTTAGTACTAACAAAAATTTGGGCCTACAGCCTTGCGGTCGATCACGTTGTAAAACATGTCCTTTATTAGATCGAAGCATTTATTTTACTAGTCCTAACACTCCCAACAGTTACAGAGTTCCTTTTAATAGTAGTTGCATTTCAAAAAATATTGTATATCAATTACTTTGCCAGACCTGCAATGCATTTTATATTGGGGAAACAACTACACCTCTTAGCATTAGGTTAAATAATCACAGGGCCAGCGTAGGCAATGAAAGTCAACTTCCAATAGCATTGCATGCTAAGGCACACAATTTAACTTTTGATAATTGTTTTAAAGTAAAAATTATTAAGTGCCTTGGCGATAACGCTAAAGAAAGAGACGTTAAATCTTGGGAGTTGGCTTTTATAAATATTTTAGGCGCTTGCAAGGGTCCCGGTCTGAATAGGCAAAATTAATACAGTAATTATATTTGTTCAGACATATTCATTAAAAGCTTATTAATATTTTTCATTTAAAAATCATTATTAATAATGTTTTTCAAGGTCGGTTATAGTGCATTTATAACGATATTGCAAAATATTATTAACCCATTTCTCTATGTTCAGTTTTTTTTAAATTTAAATTTTGAAAAAATTGTTCTATCAGAAATGTCATAGAGATGAATACGACTAGTGTCGAAATATTCTCAATCATATAATTTCTTCTAAAATAAGTTACTAACATCCATTTCTGTTACAGAAACCATCCTCCTATACGTATTACATCCAAAGGCATACAGTAATTCGGCTGCAATAACTAAGAACATCATAGGTTATCAATTGCGGAAACAGGTGCCGCTGCCCTAAGTATTTAAAGAGGACATTAACTATCGTTTAAATGTTTCTGGTCCACCAGGACCCCAGATAAGTAACTTTTCATGAATCTAATTTTATATATTATTGAAAATAATTTAAAAAAATTTACACACTATATATATATATATATATATATATATATATATATATATATATATATATATATATATATATATATATATATATATATATATATATATATATATACTTTAGCTGGGTCGTGTAAAATATTATTAATCATTTCTATTGGTTCGATTTCTTGAATTTAAATTTTCTCTTTATATATATATATATTTATATATTTATATATATATATATATATATATATATATATATATATATATATATATATATATATATATATATATATATATATATATATATATATATATATATATATATATATATATATATATATATATATATATATATATATATATATATATATATATATATATATATATATATATATATATATATATATATATATATATATATATATATATATATATATATATATATATATATATATATATATATATATATATATATATATATATATATATATATATATATATATATATATATATATATATATATATATATATATATATATATATATATATATATATATATATATATATATATATATATATATATATATATATATATATATATATATATATATATATATATATATATATATATATATATAATATATATATTTATATATATATATATATATATATATATATATATATACTTTAGCTGGGTCGTGTAAAATATTATTAATCATTTCTATTGGTTCGATTTCTTGAATTTAAATTTTCAAGGAATTGTTCGATTTCAGAAATGTCATTTATCTTGACAACGGTTTACACCGAAATAAAGAACCAACATTTTTCATTAATCATTAGTTTTTAGATATACTAATCGCCTATTCCTTTCCAGCATAGATTCTCGACTTTCACTTGTGTCACCACTGCATGAGGCAGGAAGAAGTCCGGTTGGCCAGACTTCTAATACCACAGCAGGGATTATTGACCAACACTGAAAGAATAGAGAAGAAAAAAAGGCGTGGAGTCACTCCTGGTCTACACAGACCAGATAAGTCTCCTTTCATTTATTTTATACGTTAATTTATTTAGTATTAATACATAATTTCAATTTGAAAATATATATATATATATATATATATATATATATATATATATATATATATATATATATATATATATATATATATATATATATATATATATATATATATATATATATATATATATATATATATATATATATATATATATATATATATATATATATATATATATATATATATATATATATATATATATATATATATATATATATAGAAATATTTGATAGTTTTGTGTATATATTCTTTTTAGAATTGATCAATAAGATGATTATAAAGTAAATAATTATAAAAGCCACTTACATCGTGACGAAGGATTCCCTTGATCGGATTCGGGAATGCTTTAGGTGTTAACGAGAATGATGAATGCCTCTCACTTGCGGAAAGAGGAGTAGGTTTAAGTTGGGCCCATTTTTCAACTAGTAAACGCTCACCCTTCATCCAATTATCTCAAAAATTAAGCTACAATCCTTCTTTATACGTAAACTCACTCAATTTCCTATTATTTCAGGGGAAATAACAAGACAAGACGAGCTACTTGACAGATGGAAGAATTTAAAATTTCGAATTTCGTTTTTTTATTTTCTAAAGGTGCGATATAAAGAAGCTGCGATCAATATTCAGCTGAAAACTTAAAACTAAAAGCGTGACATGCCCTCATATCAATGAAAGGAAGCAGTCAGCTCTTTCCTATTAGTTGGAAAGATTACCTTTAACCTAAATGGATTATTTACAATGAACGAAACATAAAATATGTAAAAATTCAATATTTTGAAATATTTGATAGTTTTGTGTATATATTCTTTTTAGAATTGATCAATAAGATGATTATAAAGTAAATAATTATAAAAGCCACTTACATCGTGACGAAGGATTCCCTTGATCGGATTCGGGAATGCTTTAGGTGTTAACGAGAATGATGAATGCCTCTCACTTGCGGAAAGAGGAGTAGGTTTAAGTTGGGCCCATTTTTCAACTAGTAAACGCTCACCCTTCATCCAATTATCTCAAAAATTAAGCTACAATCCTTCTTTATACGTAAACTCACTCAATTTCCTATTATTTCAGGGGAAATAACAAGACAAGACGAGCTACTTGACAGATGGAAGAATTTAAAATTTCGAATTTCGTTTTTTTATTTTCTAAAGGTGCGATATAAAGAAGCTGCGATCAATATTCAGCTGAAAACTTAAAACTAAAAGCGTGACATGCCCTCATATCAATGAAAGGAAGCAGTCAGCTCTTTCCTATTAGTTGGAAAGATTACCTTTAACCTAAATGGATTATTTACAATGAACGAAACATAAAATATGTAAAAATTCAATATTTTGAAATATTTGATAGTTTTGTGTATATATTCTTTTTAGAATTGATCAATAAGATGATTATAAAGTAAATAATTATAAAAGCCACTTACATCGTGACGAAGGATTCCCTTGATCGGATTCGGGAATGCTTTAGGTGTTAACGAGAATGATGAATGCCTCTCACTTGCGGAAAGAGGAGTAGGTTTAAGTTGGGCCCATTTTTCAACTAGTAAACGCTCACCCTTCATCCAATTATCTCAAAAATTAAGCTACAATCCTTCTTTATACGTAAACTCACTCAATTTCCTATTATTTCAGGGGAAATAACAAGACAAGACGAGCTACTTGACAGATGGAAGAATTTAAAATTTCGAATTTCGTTTTTTTATTTTCTAAAGGTGCGATATAAAGAAGCTGCGATCAATATTCAGCTGAAAACTTAAAACTAAAAGCGTGACATGCCCTCATATCAATGAAAGGAAGCAGTCAGCTCTTTCCTATTAGTTGGAAAGATTACCTTTAACCTAAATGGATTATTTACAATGAACGAAACATAAAATATGTAAAAATTCAATATTTTGAAATATTTGATAGTTTTGTGTATATATTCTTTTTAGAATTGATCAATAAGATGATTATAAAGTAAATAATTATAAAAGCCACTTACATCGTGACGAAGGATTCCCTTGATCGGATTCGGGAATGCTTTAGGTGTTAACGAGAATGATGAATGCCTCTCACTTGCGGAAAGAGGAGTAGGTTTAAGTTGGGCCCATTTTTCAACTAGTAAACGCTCACCCTTCATCCAATTATCTCAAAAATTAAGCTACAATCCTTCTTTATACGTAAACTCACTCAATTTCCTATTATTTCAGGGGAAATAACAAGACAAGACGAGCTACTTGACAGATGGAAGAATTTAAAATTTCGAATTTCGTTTTTTTATTTTCTAAAGGTGCGATATAAAGAAGCTGCGATCAATATTCAGCTGAAAACTTAAAACTAAAAGCGTGACATGCCCTCATATCAATGAAAGGAAGCAGTCAGCTCTTTCCTATTAGTTGGAAAGATTACCTTTAACCTAAATGGATTATTTACAATGAACGAAACATAAAATATGTAAAAATTCAATATTTTGAAATATTTGATAGTTTTGTGTATATATTCTTTTTAGAATTGATCAATAAGATGATTATAAAGTAAATAATTATAAAAGCCACTTACATCGTGACGAAGGATTCCCTTGATCGGATTCGGGAATGCTTTAGGTGTTAACGAGAATGATGAATGCCTCTCACTTGCGGAAAGAGGAGTAGGTTTAAGTTGGGCCCATTTTTCAACTAGTAAACGCTCACCCTTCATCCAATTATCTCAAAAATTAAGCTACAATCCTTCTTTATACGTAAACTCACTCAATTTCCTATTATTTCAGGGGAAATAACAAGACAAGACGAGCTACTTGACAGATGGAAGAATTTAAAATTTCGAATTTCGTTTTTTTATTTTCTAAAGGTGCGATATAAAGAAGCTGCGATCAATATTCAGCTGAAAACTTAAAACTAAAAGCGTGACATGCCCTCATATCAATGAAAGGAAGCAGTCAGCTCTTTCCTATTAGTTGGAAAGATTACCTTTAACCTAAATGGATTATTTACAATGAACGAAACATAAAATATGTAAAAATTCAATATTTTGAAATATTTGATAGTTTTGTGTATATATTCTTTTTAGAATTGATCAATAAGATGATTATAAAGTAAATAATTATAAAAGCCACTTACATCGTGACGAAGGATTCACTTGATCGGATTCGGGAATGCTTTAGGTGTTAACGAGAATGATGAATGCCTCTCACTTGCGGAAAGAGGAGTAGGTTTAAGTTGGGCCCATTTTTCAACTAGTAAACGCTCACCCTTCATCCAATTATCTCAAAAATTAAGCTACAATCCTTCTTTATACGTAAACTCACTCAATTTCCTATTATTTCAGGGGAAATAACAAGACAAGACGAGCTACTTGACAGATGGAAGAATTTAAAATTTCGAATTTCGTTTTTTTATTTTCTAAAGGTGCGATATAAAGAAGCTGCGATCAATATTCAGCTGAAAACTTAAAACTAAAAGCGTGACATGCCATCATATCAATGAAAGGAAGCAGTCAGCTCTTTCCTATTAGTTGGAAAGATTACCTTTAACCTAAATGGATTATTTACAATGAACGAAACATAAAATATGTAAAAATTCAATATTTTGAAATATTTGATAGTTTTGTGTATATATTCTT